>JBBPBT010000625.1:169179-193913 GCA_037974875.1 Cicer bijugum | reverse complement strand
CGAGTGTACAATATTTACTTTAAATATATAATTTTATTAATGATATTTATTATTTTATAATAATAATAATAAATATTTTATTGGCTCCTTAACTTATTTTAAAATTTTAATTTAGTCTCATAACTCTAAAATTAATAAATTGATTCCTTAATTTATTTTTGTTAAACCAATTAAACCGTTAATTATTATCTTCTTTAAAATAATTATATAAAAATGAAGTGATACGATAAAATAATTTTTTTTATTAAATATGCCATTTACATATTGACCGTATATGTCATTTAAATCCAAACGTAATACTCGTTAATCCTCTCTTCGTATATTTAATAAAGTGTTAATATTTTGGGTGAAATAATAGCAAGTATTCCGATTCAACTAAATTTTAAAAAAAATAACAAAAAAGTATTAATTAATTAATTAAAAGAAAAAATTGAATAATCATGCATGAATGTTGGTCACGATCATTGCTGCCTCGAGTTTCTGACAATTTTTCTGTTTTTTATTCCATAAAACATGCGATATTGTCAGTGTTTTGTTCTTCCAGGCTGGTGTTGGTGTTGGACCACCTACATATTTACAAGTTAATTTAATAAAATATTTTAATTCGGTTTCTGATTTTGGACGGCAATGGCAAGTGAAGTCTAAAGTCTTAGTCTACTATCTTTAGTTTTGTTTTTGGACGGCAAGTGAAGGAAGGAAAAGGAAAGAAGATAAATAAGAAAACTTGGTAAAAAAAATAACTTCTTGGATATCCATAAATAGAGATGAGTATATATACACATACATATTTCCCATACTAATAAAACTCTATTCGCTCATTAGAATTGTTGAGGGTAATTGAAAGAAAAAAAAAATAGTTGAGGGTAGTTTGTATTAGAATTTATTTGTACTCATTAATGATTACATTTATCAGTTAAATGTTTCCTTGCTGAAATATCAGGCCTACTCAAAATTGATGATGCAATTTTTCTGGTACCCGACGCTAACCACACATCACCAACTAACAAATGCATCCAAGAAAAATTATTTCTTCTGAATTTTGTTGCTCCTTAAGAAATTAAAATTAGAAATTTTATATCAGTCACTGAGAAGAAGAAAAAAACGATAGATTTTGGTTCTTGAAAATTAAAAGGCACTACTGTAGTCATCAAGAATCTCAAATGTCTATTGAATGTCTTTTTTTTTAAATGATGAATCACTTTAGTCTCATGAGAGACTAGTTTGACCAACATTTGATATTTTTAAATAACTAAATAGTAAATATCTGTTTTGACTTATATACTAGTTTGAGCCTTGACTCTAAAAACTATGTAGCTTTTAAAATAAAATAATTAATTTATAAATGTTATAATTTCCAATAAAAAAATTTGTTTATCTGTCAACTTCTTAATCACTGTTGTTAGCAAGCAACTGTATTAAACTTTAAAGGGGAACATGTTTTTGTATGTTAGCATTTAGGACATAGGTAAATGAAAGAGTGGTGGGTGGTACTTCTCAACAAAGCCTTAGACATTATACACCCACCACAATCCCACTCCACCTTGTAAAGACAGAGGGAGGAAGAAAAAATTAACATTATTTCCTGAGTGCTAGTTGAAATCCTCTTGCCAAAAGAGCCAGCTCAAATTTCATCCCACTTTCAGTGAAAAGGTGTATGGCTCCGTATATTTATATCTGCTGCTGTGGATAGTGGTCTAATGGGTCATTGGTTGAAAGAAAGGGTGCAGATGTATGATGTATCACTTTAAAACCAACAATACATTGATTTGGTAAATTTTGGATGGGTAACATAATTGACCTGCCAGTGCCTAGTGCTCTTTTGGTTTAGCTCTTCACTCAATTTTGATATCATGAACCTCATTTTTGGGTTCATATTTGGAGGAAGGTGTCTGTCCACGTATAGACTCATCATCTTCCTCCAAGTTTGAATAAACTGCTTTATTACTGGGTGAATCATCCTCATAATCATTACTTGATTGCAGTGACTCATTAACTTCTGAGTTGAAGAAAGTAGGGGTTGAACATGAGCTCAAGAAAGTAGGGGTTGAACAGCCAGAATCAATAAAACCAGTCATCCTTTTGTCGTCTTCTCTCATTTTTTGACCATAAGCTTCAATGTTTATTCCAGCTGTATTATTCCCGCCAAAACAGGATTCTAGCTTGTCCATGTCAAAGAGTTCTTCCATCATCATTCTGCTCCTTTGGTTGTCAGGGTAAGCAAATGTCACCTTTTTGTAAGTTTTGTGTTCAAGAAATGGTTTCACCATCTGTTCCAAAGAATGCACACTTATCACACCAGAAAACAAATATAACATGCAATACAGAATCTCAATCTCAGAGGTAGAACAAATTTCAACAGAAAATGAAAGCAACAAACAAAACTATGGCTTGCGTTTCTTCTTATAAATCATAGGACTCTAATCAAACCTGCCACACCACAACTCACTTGAAACTAGTATTATTTCACTGAAGTTGGAATAACATTCTCTCAAATTATATATGATTAAGCAGATGTATGTACATATATTACATATTACATATATGAATTCCCATCAAGCATATATTTTTTTCTTCTTTCGCATAATAATTTCCATGTAAAATCTTCAATTTTTATAACAGCAACAATGTAAACTTCAGCAAGTAGCCAAGCAATTGAAAGGTAAACAAAAACATTTTCTCTTTCCATGTCATTATCAATATCAGTAAGCCAATTTCATCACACACGTAAGTCTATATAATAAAATCCAAACCCCTGAAAAGAGAGAAAAATAAAGTTGGTGATAAAGAAGACAAGAGGTATTATGATATTGTACCGTCCAAAATGACTCAAACAATTTTGGCGGATTGTACAAGACTGCAAGGCCCAATCTTTCAGGGTAATGATTCTGCAAGACTTGAGCAGTTTCTCGGGTAACCTTTACTGATATGCACGACGTGCTCCACCCTTGAAAATCAATTAGCCAAACCATTTGATCTTGTTTGGAATTTAGATTCAATATGGCATTCTCCAAACAGTAAACAAGGTACTTGATCTGCACAATTGCCGAGCTCGTACTCTATATTGGATAAATAAGGTCTTAGTCAAAGGATTGAATCTTCAATTATATTAACGATGACATCTATAAAACAAGAAGGGTCAAGTACAACCACACAAAATGAAATTTGAGTGAACTCCATCAAGGTGCTTAGATTACCTGAAGTCCAGCTTTAATAACAAAAACAACCCTTCCTTGCTTGTCCAAGTAATCAGCCCTATATAGCCTTCCCCTGCAAGCTTCCGGAGCTACATCATCCTAATTGTATGTAAAAAATAGAAAATGATATTTTAGTTGCACTTATCTACTTACAAGTAAGTAACTCATCACTGTTTAAAACAACCTGACCATGGTCAGGAATGTTACTGTATTCGGGAAAACAGAATAAAATCTGGTAGACAGTGTTACAGTGATAAAGCCTTGCAAAATGATAGATCTGTCCTAGTTACAGCGAGTACATTCCTAAAACTAAAGCTAACTGCTTTGTTTTTGTTGTTCTTCATTAGGTTTGAGTTATATTTATCTAAGTTCCCAAGCTCTACGTATTAACCATACCAAAAAGCACATAGAGGACTAGTATATTTAACCAATTTTCACACTTCATAGTTTTTCAAATTGAACTCATATTTTATTGTTTTTGAAAAATAGAAATAAAAAGTAACATTTGATTCATACCCATTGAATCTTCTCAGGCTTGAACTCCAGCCTCCATTTTATGGTGCCTTTTAACATCTTTGCAGCCTTCATAGTATTATAGTTTCGTGCTCTAAGAAACCTTAGCACTGCTGCATCCGAACACATAACCGGGAACTTATCGGCAATTGGACCAATTATCTTTTTGACTTCTCCAACCTGGAATGAAAAAAGGAAATCAAACATTTTGTCACTTCAAAATCTCTCCAGAAAATGCAATCACTACTCGAAAACAACCTCCTAGATGTGGAGTAGTTTCCCTGGTCATCCAAATTCAAATAGAAACTAGGAAGAGAATTAATTCTCCTAATTTGATCACAACTGACTTTTGGAAGGTTGGGGATTTTAAGAAAATGTGCTCATTGCCTAACAAATAATTTGAATACATGCAAACTTTTGGGTGGAAGCATATCATAGAGACTGCACGGTTAATCAAATTTAACACATCAGGTTCTTAAAATAGGGCCAAATTAATGTCTAGTACCTTGGCCTGCTGCTCATCTGGTGATAAAGTTTTTTCAAACACACTTTCTTTCAATTTCTTAAATGACATCTTTCTTTTCAAATCTTAACCAAGCTAAAACATCCTGAAATGTGAAATATGTACAAAATAAAGACATACTTTCAGATGCTTGTTAAGTACATAAAATGAAGTACTGAAACAAAAATGGCATTGCATTACAACCAATTGCTGTTAAATAGACAGTTGCAACATAAACGGCGCTTCGCTGCTCAGTTTGGATAAAAAAATGGCCAAAATCACCATCCTGCTATTTCATCTGCACATGATTAGATTGATGAAGTATTATTTACAATTCACTAAACATACATTGATAATGTTTTACATAACAGTACTTGCTTATATTCAACTACTGTCTCTTTAGCATTGTATTGTATGTAGCCATGGTTTAAAATGTAAGAAAATGAGAGATGCACTCATATGCCAATCCTTTCGTAAGAACAGATAATTTTTTCCTTTGTGTGATAACTACCAATAAAGCACCATTATCCCTCTGTTGCCCTCATTTAGGGGAAAGTAGAATAATACAAATAATAAGTTTCACCTTAAACACATTACATAACAAAAATGGTCAAAACAGATAATACATGTAACTACAGAATAACAAAATCGAGGACCATCCATGGCTAATAATAATTCACTGCTTTCATGGGACAACTGTAGGTTTCATTTGAATGTTGGAAAGTAGAGAAGAGAATAAAGTGAAAAAGAATATGAATAGTTAGACATTTTTTATGCTATAGAGCATTCCTCAAAATAAGTAACAAAGAGTAAGTGGTAATGTTCTTTGTTTCTGATTCTGACACTAATTTACAGTCTATCCCAACCAACCAACCTTCACACGAATTCGGATACAGTTACTTACTCTTATTATTTGATATATTGAAAATCTCACTTCTTTATTAAAACATAAAATTACAAGGCTTTACAAGCCTATCCAAATAACATGAATTCAAAAATGTGAAAAATCCTCCTCCTCGAAAAAAAGAACAAAGTTCCCTACCACAACTATCTCACACTTAACAATCTTGGAGAGTTCTGCAATTTGCGAAGAATGAGCAATCGAACCATGACCCAAAATATCATCTATATTTAAACTATTAATTTAATTAACTAGTTTAATTAACTAGAACTTGAATATGCTCAATTTTTATCATCAGGCAGATAATATACACCATTGTTTGCATTATCATGCCATTTCATGATTATTCTTGGTATCCTAAAATGGCATGACATTAAAGAACCATGTCATTCACTCGAAACACTAACAAATTAGGGTATGTTTGGTTTGAGAAAATGTTTTATTTTCATTTCCTAATAACCTTGTTTTTATTTTGTACAAACCTTTGGAAGTAGGTACTGAAATGAAAACAAAAAGGTTTTTGTCATTCAATATCAAAATAGTAAATAAAAACAGAAAATATTTTCTCAAATCAATCACACAAGTTTTACAAATTCCAATCATAGTTATCAGAACACGATTCAAATTACGAATTGCCAAGTTTGAATCATAAATCGTTTCAAATCATATGTTTCAAAAGAACATCATGAAATTGTATTCTACGAATAAAATCATTTGCATAGGAATATTCTAACCACGTGATTTGTGTGACTATCATTAACAACTATGATTGATTCCAACAAGGGGATGAATAAATAAATAAACACAATTCAACTTCAGACACTAAATAAATAAACACGTGATTTGCTCTACCGTGATTTCAGACAAAAAACCTACCAACTGAAACTCAATAAATTTCATAACCAAAGTAAATGAATCGAATAATAATAAATTTTTGTAGGCAAATTAGTAATCGAATTATTATTATGACATAAATAAACATTAATGTTAACTTCCATTAAAAGAATGATGATGATTAGAATGGAATAGAAGAATCAAACCGGCTGTTTAGGAAAAGATGAAGCCGAGAAGATTGAAGAGAAGATCAGTGAGAAAAGATGAACAACATTTTTCTGTTGTTGAAGGAAATAATAAGAGAAGGAGGGTGATATGAAGAAAGAGAGGAGATGGGGAAAAACACGTGGCATAAACGGAGAACCATTAGGACGTTACGTAACCACTGAGGAAATGCGGGAAAATTAAATTAAGGTGTTATTACGATAATATCATGTCAAAAAATTTATATTGTCACAATATCACCACCAGCAAAAGTAAAACATTGATCTAACGATTATAATTAACGGTTTTTTAAATTAAATCCAAAAGGTGAATTAAAATAATATGATTTGAAAACCAAATGTGAATTAAAATATTATATTTAAAAAACATCAATACATGTGTAAAATAAATAAATGTATTAGAACCACCAAAGTTGAGTCTACTAGAAGTTAGATTTTCACAATTTGTTTAATTTATGTTTGAATATCTATTTAAAGAAATATTTATATATATATATATTATTTTATTCGTCTCAAATAAAATTACAAATAAATTTTAAAAAAAAAACATATTACACAAAACTCTCTAATAATATACTAAAATAATTCTACAAATTATTATATTGCCATTTCATTGTCAATTTTGTATATAGATCTATTTTTTTCTATGTCAATTATATGTTTCTATGTCCTCCAATTTTGCAGCTCTATTTGTAATTCTTCTACATATTTATACCTTCATTTTCTTTTAATTTATAACAGACTCGCATTAATATTAGTAATACTACATTTATTATTTAATAAGTGACAATGCATCATTGGATGTATGGATAAAACATTTAATCACTTTTTTAAAAAGCACCTAACAGAAATATAAATTACATTAATCACGTAATTATTTTGAATTCACTATTTAACTAATAATAACATTTTGTTGTCCTTTTCTTAAAAGTTTCCAGTTTTCACATATATTAAAAAAAATAGTATATTTAACGTGAATGTGAAAATTGTATGTAAATTTTTCTAAAAAATCCTTTAATATAAGAATGTGTTCAAATCTAACTTGTTATCTTCTAATATATTATTTATCTCCCTTCCATTTAAGCAATTTTTTATTTTTCAATAAAAAAAATAATTTATGACCAAATTTTATGATTTTTGTGGTTTTTTTTAGTTTCATCTTGGTATTTAGTCATCATCTTGTTACAGTGTTTTAGTTTCTCGTCTTGTGTGTTCTTTTTTTAATTCAAATGGACAAATTAGCTTCGATCAAAAAAAATTCACTTAATGATTTGTGCATTATCAATGTTATAGTTCTGAATACATAAATATTATTGACACCTCAATTTTGTAATATTTATAGATTGTCACATTTATAGGCATTCTGTCATTTTATACTTTTAATATGAATGTAATGAGTTTCTTTGCATATACACCTTTTTCAATTTTATAAATTGAGTTGTAATTTTCTTTATCAATGTAATTTCTATCTAATTGAATGAATAAATATCATTTTAATAAATAAAAGATACTAGTATTGATTAAATATATATATATTGAAAAAAAATAATGAATGTATTAATAATTTAAAATGAACCTTACATTTAGAGAAACATTTTCTTCACAAAATGGACTTTAAAATTATAAATACGTATAGTATATATTTATTTATTTTACTCAAGCAAAAACCATATATTTTAAAATTTTCATCCCAACTCTAACTTTTGCAATTGCATGAAAATGGACGAAACGGTATCAACCTATTACACTGCAGTTGAGCTGTAAATCTCCACAGGAATTTGGTGAAATCTTGTCCAAGACTGGTTATCCTCCAAATTTAGAAGATGATATTCTTACACTAAGCCATATTAAATGGACAACTACACGCTCAAAAAAATGGATAACTATTAACCAGAAAATATCTTTTGTTTTCAAACAAAAACTATATAATCCCTCTCCGACATGAAGTGAAGGCTTGAAGCACCTATATAAGAAGTGGGAACGAATTGGACAGGTCAATTTCTAACAATGAAAGAGATACTCCAATGAACACAATAAAAACAATAAAAATAACGCATTTACAGAATAAGATTATATACCCTGTGCAGTTGCATGAACTCCAGGGTATGCTAGAAGGCCTATTATCTTTACAAACGAATGCTGTAATAAATACAACTTACTTTGACAAGGAACTCATCATAAGAACAATGAAATGGAAAGAAAACTGTTAAAACTCATGTCTTGGCTCCTCAAAAAGGAACGACTCTATTCTTCACATGCCGAAAGATGCCACCAATGAGGTTTAAAGAAAAAGCAGCCCAACCTGCGCCAACAAGAGCAATTATGATATGTTTGTTTCATGAAATACACCAACCATTCCCCTATCTAATCTTTCAAGGAATACAAATGCATGAGCATCAGATAGTAAACTGTTGACTTCCACGTTTTATTCACTGCCCAAAAGTCCAACCATTGCAATGAGAAAGGCGTTAATATGATAGAGTTTTCATTTCAGGAATTGGACCTAGTTGGAAATCCTAGCATGTTCTATCAATTTCCTTTCCATGATCATCTTCATGAATATTTCGCCCCAACCTTCTCAGCCATATGTCATAGTTCATGGGATATGGCGTCCCGCACAGACTGTCGACATAGTCAGCAAAAGCTTTCAGCACAGTGGAAATATCACCAAGTCTCTGCTGAATCAATCTCCTTGACCAAGACGTCTCTCTCCATTGTAGTGCTCCCTCTACTGAATCTAGATCAGGGAATAAACCACCACATGAATAATAAAGCATATAAACTAAGCTTTCTGCATCAGAGGCGGAGCATAGCTTTCCTTCCTGAAGTGCGTAAGTAGATGAGAATTGAAGATTCATAGCAGGGCGATCTCTATCTTCAAGAATAGCATGGCCCCACCCAATTAGAACAAAATAAGGGTGCCTCACTCCAGACCTAACACAGATCACATTCTCTGGTCTGATGTCTCCATGCCTAAGTCCAGCAGAGGTAGCAGTTGAGAGTGCTGATAAGCAATCATGGCAACATTTGATAGCCTCTTCTGAACCAAATCGGCCTGTCTGTACCATTTCAGCGACTGTTTCACCAATTGGGCTGGTCACAAGAGCAGGAGTCCCACACCAAGGGTGGTCACAATTTCCACCTGAGCTGGGCCTTCGACAATGACCAGGGTGTATGATCCTACCAAATGCACTCAACTGAGGTAGATATTTGCTTGAGAGATTTTTCTGCTTCATTATTGTCAATACTTTGGTCTGCCTCTGGACCTGATACCATAAATCCATATCTTCCCATGCTGGTTCCAGCTGGGAGGGATGAGAGCCCACATATAGAAACAGATCGTTTCCTGGGTCTGCAACATAAGATGCAATATAGTATTTCAATTCACCAGTATTGATTACTTCTTGTATCTGATAACCCTTTTGCACTTCTGAATCCTCCAGCCATAACATGGATCCTTCTTCTAATTTCATTGACTCCTTGGAACCAACATTGACAGAATCGTCCTGAACTTCGACAATCTCAGGAGAAACACTACGCTGCTGGTATCGAAATAGGCCATTTCCATTCACTCTGGTATCTCCTAACTGCCTCTCGATTCTTCTTGTTTGAAGACGTGAACTATGATCAGCAGCTAAATCCTCAACAGAATGCTTGGGCATTCCAGCATATTGCATAATACAGTGAAAGGTCGCGAACAGTACTTGTAGAGCACCAATATCTACCCAGTTTGCATTTCCAAGCTTGTTCCAGATTCTATAAATTGGAGAAACAGAAATTCTAGAATGATTTTTTACCCATTCAGCAGCACATTCATAAACATTATTCACATCAAAATTGAGCTTACTTACATCTCCTTCAACTTTTACAACTCCCCCATATTGAGAATCAGCTAGAAGAACAAAGACTGTGCTTGGATCCGGAAAGAAATTTAGTCTACTCAAACTCCTTGCCAGAAGCATTCGAATAGCATAAAATAGAGCTTCTCCTAGAACTGGTAAAGAAGGCTGGCGGTCACTGCCAACAGCTACACCTCTGATATCGGTTCTTAGAAGTGTCAATTCAAGGACATGATCCCATTTCCCATGAGGATGTCTAGAATTATTAAGCAATATACCAGTGCCACAAAGACCTCCAAGCTTTCCATTAGCAATAGCATTTTCAGCCTGATAAAACTTCATGTTAGCATTATACAAACAAGCCACAGAAAAAGGCATAGGCCGGTCTTGATTCCAAAATGCCTCCCACAAGCCTTTCATACTAGCATGTAGAAAATCTTCAATAGCAAGACAAGGTGTTGCTTCTACAGCTTCAGATGTAGAAGCGTGAACAGCATTAGGCATGCGTGTCAGCTGCTGAAATGAAATCCCCTCTAATGCATAATCAAATTTTTGAAGTTCAATCAACTCAAATGGAACATCAAATGCCTGCTGTTTCGATGCATATTTTTCTGTAACAGATTCAGACCAATCTACAAGTTTTTCATTCAGACTGTCACTGTCAACAAATTTATAGAAGAAATCCTTCTGCTTCCGAGACCTACCACCAGATGACACACTGGACCTCTTTGTCCCAGACCCAATTGATTCCTGGTCTGGGGATCTACCTGTAAACAGGTATCAAACCTCATTAATATCACTATAATTATTGTTCCCTCTTATAAAGGATAGGAGAATCATGCATTTATTAGTTGCAAAAATAGAAATAATTCTGACATGACCCAAAAATTCAGAGATAAAAAAGGTACTGCGTAAACTGACAGTAGAAATTCAACAAAAGAAAATACGCCTTAATCACTACAATTAAGCGTGGGATTCCACAACCACTATATCTTCTATTGAAGTGCAGCCAAAAATTATCAAACATGATGCACCATTGGGAAGTTGGGAGGCTCCCTGAAATTTCTGTTTAAGCTCATACAACAACTACATATCAATCGAACAACACCCCTTCCCTTTTTACAGGTCAATTTCACAAGTAATAACCCTTTGTATGATTAGATTTAATAGATCAGGATATCTAATGCAAACACCCAATCAATTTATATCAGCAGTATATTTTCTTTAATTCTCACAGCTTCTCATGGACTACAAGTATAAGTGCCAGAAAATAATAAAGCCAGGACCACTCTCGTAGAAACTATCTTATTTATACTTAAAGAAATCACATTTCATAAGTTCCTTGTGATTACTCTTTTACCCTTATTTTCCTAATATGTGTGCAAAAACAATGTTGAGAATTACTTGAATTGATCAGAGTCGTGTCATTAAGGGTAATCCATTTTTCACAAGTGGATCCTACTTTAAGGCGTCAAATGGTGAGTCCTAAAGTACAGGTGTTTTGTTTCATCAGTACCAGAAAAAGGGTGTGTGCAGGAATTCCTTTAACACTGATGCAGTCCAAAAATTCCAGAAAATCACTAACATGATATGCAGATATTTGGGACTAGCCGATGCTTGCTAATGGTTAAGTCCATTTTGGTAGAATGTAAAGATAAGGAGAACTGAAGTTCCTTTTTTGTGTGGATCTGGTTTTATAAAATATCTTCTGAAAAAAAAAATAAGTCATTACATTACCCCCGCCCCAAATTAATCCCTATTTCACCTCAACCAACTATGGTCAGGGAACTAAAAACTACTACCCCCAGTACCAATTATGATAAAGTATAAGGTGATGGGGTGATGCTACTTCACGCCCCCAGATTAATCCCTGGTTTCAACTCTACCAAACATGGCCAGAGAGCTAAAAACTAAGTCATTACATTACCCCCGCCCCAAATTAATCCATATTTCACCTCAACCAACTATGGTCAGGGAACTAAAAACTACTACCCCCAGTACCAATTATGATAAAGTATAAGGTGATGGGGTGATGCTACTTCACGCCCCCAGATTAATCCCTGGTTTCAACTCTACCAAACATGGCCAGAGAGCTAAAAACTACTACCCCAGTACAAAGTATAATAAAGAATAAACCAGGGTGTTGTTACTTTTGAAAAAAGCTTTTCAATGTAATATCTGTTATATGTTTAAAAAGGGATGAAAACATACAATTACCCTAAATTTTGTGCCTTTTGTGAATAGGCACCGTGAGGATACATTGAGAGCAGGCATATGCATAAAAACATAGAAGCTACTGGAATGAGCTAATACCAATCATTAAATTTGATGTAACTATTATACATCAATTCAAATCTAATCACAAATGAATAAGATTTTTTATGTACAATAATTATGTACAGAACAAGACTTGAGAGAGAAAAGGATTAGGGTTTCTGAGTAAACAGATCTTACCATCTATTATTTTCAGATGCTTGTCGCAGCCAAAAGCCATCGATCAGTAAATTCAAGTCGTATGCAAACGAGATGTCTTTTAAAAGTGATAAACAGAGAAAAAAATGAATGACTTGTTCTATTATATCACTGAAAAACTAACAGCCAATACTCTCTGTACCGTTAACCTTCATACGCAACATATGGTAACCGTACTCCGCTTATTGGTTAGATATTATTGTAAAAACAATTCATTCTATACATGACAACCAAAAGCAATAAATTAAAGGCATACTAGGCATTAAATTCAGGCTTCAGTTACTGCCCAGCCTCTATGGTTAGTGAGCATTGAACTGCCAGAACATAATTACAAGAAAAATTTTAAAAAAGGACATTTAAGTACATTTTAGTAGTCAAATGGATTTTTACTCAGTAAAGAAATTATCCTAAGAAAACAAAAGTACTTTTCAATTTTTCAACTATACAAACCGATGTCTCAGCATTATCTGTCATTCTCAAACTTCTGAATTAAACAAAAGTAGGCTTTTAAGATATAAAAGGATAAAATTTCTTAAGTCTAAGTAAACATGAAACAACACCAATATTTAGCTTTTTACTAGTAGAGTTTATATCTCAATCATTTCCCTCCATTTCTAACTATCATTACGCAAATGCAACATCTTAATTTATCATGATGCTTAAAAAATTACCAAGGGATTATGGAGTAGTCTAAAAATAAATTTTTTATATAATCCTTGTCACCACGTATTGTTAAACAAAAATAACAATCACTGCTCACATATTATAACTAAGATGGCATATGATCAGAAAATATTATAAATGTAAATCACCAAATGAACTATTTTTCGAAGCATCGTGCAATGTTATTCACTCACTTGGAATTACGAGCTACAAACCACTTTACAATGAGTATCACCAGAAACTTTGGACTAACCCATAAACTGTTAAGATCAATTTGATTCATTGGGAATGAAAATACAGAAAAAAGCAAAAGTGAAGTATTAGAGATATAATATAAAATCATGCATGTGTCTTCACCCATTGTTGTTAAGATCACGAGTTAAATCGTAAGAATGGACTGATCTTATGAACTTGCTACGGGGGTGAGTCACATCTAATGTAAGATCGGACTTCATTAGGATCATGGTGGAATCGCGTGGAAGATTGCTGAGATCGACAAAGTTATTAAACGAGAATATAAGGTTTAAGAACATGCCAAATGGATCTTGGAGAAGCATTTTAAGCCCTATCTTTAAGAACAAATGTGATACACAAAATTGCACAAATTATAGAGGAATTAAACTTATTAGTTATACTTTGAAGCTATGGGATAGAGTGACTAAGCAGAGATTAAAATGAGAAAGGCACTCACAAAAATTATTTTGGTTTTGTCCAGGGATATTGACCATGGAAGCAATACGGGAACTTATGGAGAGATATAGAAGGAACCAAAAAGACCTACACATAGTTTGGAAAAGATGTATAATAGAGTACATGGTCGATATGAATAGAGGTTTTAGAGAAGAAAGGTGTTTAGAATGCTTATATTTGAATAATCAAAGATATATATTAAGTGATCACAACTAATGTGCGAACATAGGTTAGAAATACAACAAAAACAGAGAGTCTAACAACTATAGGTATGCATCGAGTATCAACTTAGAGCCATGTCTTTTTATCTTGGTTCTAGACGTGCTTATTAAACATATCCAAGAAATAGTGCCACATGCATAGTTGTCGTGGATTATATAGTCTTTTATGGCGGGTTGAAAGAAAAAATAAATTAAAAAGTTGGCGATAAGGCGACAAGCATTGGAAATGCATAGTTTCTGCCCAAGTGGAAATAAAAGCATAGTACATTAAATGTACATTTAGCACTAACAAACAAATTTTAACATAGAGGAGAAGACCTAATAACCACTTGTGATTAAAGTATAATCCAATAGTTAAAGATAGAGATAGATTCATAGACCAACGAAAAGTATATTGCAAACCATAAAAAGAAATTTATTTTTGAACAAGATACATGATTTTGTAGCCAACCTCACTAAGGGATGAAGAACTTTAATAGAGGGGAAGAGCTAATTTACTTTTTATACTCTTCTATCTTTTTAAATTATATTCATTTTTAGTTTTGTGTCGTTAAATTATAGTGGTATATCTTATATAAGGATATTTTTTCATTAATGGATTTAAAATTTTGTAAACATTATATTCCCTCCAAATCCCTTAAACATAGAAGCAAGATTTAACTTAATCTCTTCCCTACCCTACATTGCCTCCTCAACCAAAAACTATGCAAACAGAAACATGAAAAATGGAAAGGGGAAAAAGAAACAAAAACAGGCACCAAAGCTATCCAAAATTCAGAAACAGAAAACTAACCGCAAACACATCCCCTAAATTCCTAAACCTTCCCTCAAACACACAAAATTTCATCATTAATTTCTCAAACCAAAAGCTCCACACTACTTACACAAACAGGAACACTATGCTAACGGATTCGGCGCTAACGTTTCTGATCAAATAATTAAAACTTAAAAACAAATCCACAACAACAATAGACGCAAAATTCAAAATAAAAAATTATAAAAAAAAAAATGAAATATAACACGTAGTCTGAAGAGTGAGTGAAATTGAGTCAAAGAAGAGTAAAAGGAGAGAGAATTTAGGGTTCCGAATAATAAGAGAAATTAATTAAAAGAATAAAAATAAAAAAGGGATAATAATACCTTGCATTTTTTGAGTTTATAATCAGTTGGTACAACGAAGCTTTCAGATCTTCCTTGAATTTCTCCCTCTATTATTTTATTTATTTATTTGTTTGAGTAAAAGAAAACGTTGTTTTAGTAGAGGAAGAACAAGATGGACCCTGGTTGTGGTTGATCCAACAAGTTATGTTGCTTTGTTGTGCTCGCTAGCACTAGCTTCCACTTCCACCACAACTACACGATTTTGAAAAACACGGCCAAAACAAACGAATTTCTTTTCTCCATTTTATTTTTATTTATTTGAGTTTTTTTCACTTTTCAGTTCATGCGTGCGTTACTTTTGTTGTGTGACTGCGTGATTCTGAGTGAATCAATGAATTATACAATACAATTACCATCATTGTTTTCTTGGTGAATAATAAATATTTTTTAATTATTACTGTGGCCGATCAGAGGTTTCATGAGATATATGAGGGTTTTTTTTTTCTTTCCTTAGTTAGTGTATAATAATAAAACAGTTTAATTAAGCCTTTTAGGATAAGTGATTACTATGTGTGTCAAAAAGTATTGTAAAAGGACTATACTGGTAAAAAAAATTATTTACGTTAAAGAAAAATTATTATCAATATCCTAAGCAATTTTTAAATTAAGATAAAACTTAAGTGAGTAAATCGGTGAGAAGACTTCAATTATTTAGGAAGTTCCTCCACAAGTTAACATATATTTTCATAACTATGATGTTTTGATAAGTTAAGTTTTTATTTTTTATTTTTATAAGTTATGTCTTGAAAACGGACTATTCTATTGTGCTATATTTCTTCAATCTTGCTTCCCACACCCCTCACATTGCTTCCCACACCCCTATTTTTTTTTTGAAATCCAAAATGCCCAAAATGCCCTTTCCTCTTTAATCAATTAAAACAGTTATTAAGCAGCTTCTTCAACCTCTTCAACCTTCTATTCACTACCTTCCATATTCAAAGTTCTTCATTGTTGTTACTGTTCATCATCCTGTTCATCATCCTCATCTTCATCATTTGGATGCATTTCTTGTTGAATAAAGTTCAATCACTTTGAACATTTCGTCATTTTGGGATCATCCTCGTCATTCACGTGAATCTAAACAAGCAGGTGAGTAGTTTGAAGCTGTATTTTTTTTCCAGATCTGAGTTTCGTACGTGAACTCAGTTCACGTACGTTCACGTGAACTGAATTCACGTAGCTAATAGGATGATGATTTTTTACAGTTTACGTGAACTGGGTTCACGTAGGCATACGTGAAATATGATTGCGTAGGCATACGTGACCTCAATTCACGTATCATACAAGTGAACTGAATTCACGTGAACATACGTGAACTCAGTTCACGTAAATTGAAGAAAAATGGACATTTTATGCATACGTGAACTTAGTTCACGTAGGTGACTTTATCTGAATTCACGTGAGTGATACGTGAACTGAGTTCACGTAGGTACTCTCAGTTCACGTAGGCATTATGAATTCACGTACACATGCCATTTTTTAAACATGCCATTTTTTGATTTTTTTTAGGGTTTAGGGATGGTTATATTATATTAATGTAATTTATTGGATGCAGTTAAATGGATGAAGGGGGAGACAACAGTGATGAAATGTATGAAGGTTTGGAAGGTTTGGAATATGATGTGTTTGAAGAAATGTATGATGATTTGGATCGTGATTTTGAAGAAATGTGTGATGATGTGGAACCTAATATTGACGCTATGAATGACGGAGTTGAACCTGTTATGATTGATTTGACTGATATGTTTACAACCGGCATGATGTTTGATACACGAGATGAATTATTGAAATGGGCTAGGAAGGTTGGAAGGGAAAATGGAATTGTTGTTGTGATTTTTAGATCTGAAAATGCGACCGCACGACCAAGAACAAAGACAAAATTAATTCTTGGTTGTGAAAGAAGTGGTAAATATAGACCATGGAAGAATCCTAATATTACAAAGAGTACTTGGACTAGAAAATGTGATTGTCCATTTAGATTGAGAGGAACACGATCAAGTGTTGGTGATGGATGGTATTTGCATGTAATATGTGGTCTCCATAACCACGAATTGGCTAAAAAATTGACCGGTCACTCTTTCTTATGCCGATTGTCTCAAGATGAGAAAAATGTACTTGGTGATATGACAAAGTACTTTGTAAAACCAAAAAACATTTTAATGACATTGAAGGATCACAATGTTGAAAGTTTGACGACAATAAAACAAGTTTACAATGCACGTCAAGCATATCGTTCATCACTTAGAGGTAATAGAACAGAAATGCAACATCTTTTGACATTGATGGAACGCGACAAATACGTGTATCGATATAGGAAAGTAGAAGGTTCAGATGAGTTGAGGGACATCTTTTGGGCCCATCCAGACGCTGTCACCCTTGTAAATAATTTTCACATAATATTGATTATGGATAGCACTTACAAGACTTGTAGATATCGAATGCCATTACTTGAGATTATTGGTGTTACATCTACTGAAATGACATTTTGTGTGGGATTTGCATATCTACAATCTGAGCGTGTTGATAACTTCATATGGGCACTACAAATGGTGAAAGAACAGATTACAAGTGGTGAAGTTGAAGTCATCGTTACTGATAGAGACCTTGCTTTGATGAACGCGGTTGAAAATGTTTTTCCAAAAGCAGTGAATTTATTATGCTTGTTTCATATATGCAAGAATGTGAAAGCCAAGTGCAAGATGACCGTCTTTCCAAAAAAGAAGCAAGTGCAAATAATGGAGGCATGGGAGACTCTTATTTACAGTTATGATGAGACTCAGTACTACACGAAGTTGGCTATCTTTGAAGGAATTTGTAGTAGTTGTTCTATTTTTTATGATTATGTACACGAGCAGTGGTTAATTCCTCACAAGGAAAGGTTTGTTGAGGCGTGGACAAATAGAGTTATGCATTTTGGGAACACCACAACACAAAGGGTTGAGTCGGCGCATTGGAGTTTGAAAAGGATATTACAAGATAGTATTGGTGATCTATGCAGTGTTTGGGAAACCATCAACAGCATGATTGCATTACAACACAATGAGATAATTGCATCATTTGAAAAGAGCATAATTCAAAAGGTGCATCGATATAGTAACAGATTATACGCGAATTTGCGTGGTGTTGTGTCCAAAAATGCAATTGATCACATTGCGGCAGAGTATGACCGCGTCAAGTATGTAGGTATTGATCAGATTGAGTGTCGTTGCACAATTAGGACGACTCATGGTCTACCTTGTGCATGTGAAATAGCCAGGTATAGTATGATCCCACGTTCCATTCCATTGACTGCTATTCATGTTTGGTGGAGTAAACTATCTTTTCATGTTGATGCATCGAGTAAACCTTCAGAGTTATCTGTGAAACATGAAATAGATGTCATAGTGAAAAAGTTTGAAGAACTTGATGTACCTGGCAAAATTTCACTTAAAGGTAAATTACGAGAGATCGCGTTTCCATCGAAAACGTCGATGTTTCCACCGGTTGCAAAGGTTAAAACAAAAGGTGCACCAAAAAAAGGAAAAAGTAAGGTATCAAATAGAGATAAATCAACGAAGCGTGATCCATCTTGGTGGGAGTATGTGGATGCAAGTATTCGATGTAGTGGCAAAAATGCATGTAGCACTATTGATACCAGTAAATTAGAAAACATGGCACCTCGACCATCAGTCGAAAAGCTCACACCTCGACCATCAGTCCAAAAGCTCACACCTCGACCATCAGTTAGCAAAGTTCAACAACCAAGAGTTCTCGTCTTCAAAGATTGGTTGCCAGTTGAAATTCATAATTTCATAGATGACATTATTGATGTCGATGATGATGGTAATTGTGGATATCGTGCTGTCGCAGCTTTACTTGGAATGAGTGAGAACTATTGGGCATTCATCCGTGAACAGTGTATCAATGAGCTTCAAGAGTTCATGTCTCATTACGAGATACTATTTGGTGGAGAAAATTATGTTCGACAACTTATACACAATGTGTATGTTGAGCAAGTTGCAACGAAGGATAATTGGATGACACTTCCTGAAATGGGATATGTGATTGCTTCAAAGTTTAACGTGATTGTCATCGCATTATCACTTCACCAATCGCAAACATATTTTCCACTAAGAAGTCCACCAACATCAGATCATCGTGTCATTGTTATTGCATTTGTTAATAACTGTCATTTTGTACAGGTATATTTTGATAATTAATAATCTATAATTTTTTTATAATTGAAGATTCATAATTGATTTATAATTGATTTATAATTTTATTTAATTTAACAGGTTTACTTAAAGTCAAATTCTCCTATACCACCAGCAAGTAATTTATGGAAAAGATATTGCAACGAAGAAGCTCGACAATGGGAGAATATTTATAGGGATCGCATTCAACATTGATTGCAAATATTTCCAGATACTATAAATGAAGTTATTGTAAATTGAATGATATATGTGCATTATTTGAATGAACGTGTAATTTCCAAACATACAATGAACATGTAATTTCCAAACATTTTAGGAAAAATAATCAATCACTACACTTGATTATCCAAAATATCCATAATCCAAAATATCGCAATAAATATCCATAATCCAAAATATCATACAAAATATTCATAATCCAAAATAGATATCAAATAATCCAAAATAGATATCAAATAGATTCAAAATACAAAATCTAAATCCTAAGTCTGTCTATGTCTCCTACGGTATGACACTACATTAGTCCAATCTCTACTACCACCACCACTATGAGATCGCAATACTAAAATTAATTCATTGACGAGTGCGATGCCATCAGGTAATATCAGCTGTCGACCCAGAAGCTCCTCTGCAATTTGTATTGCTCGACGCTGCATTAAAAAGCACATTAATTAATTAAATGATTAATAATATTAATAAATGTATAACTTAAAGTTTCATTAATTTACCGTGACATCTAGAGCATGATCGTCGGCAGGTTCTACAACCGAAGGAGCTACATAGACTGGTTCTCTTCAGTTTGGCCCTCATCAGTTGGGCCCTCATCAGAGTGGGCGTCATCACGATGTGTCTCATCAGCATGAGCATCATTAGCATGTTGGGCCTCATTCGCTTGCCCCTGTTCTGCTTGCGTTTGTTCTGCTTGTTGCCTCTGCAATCTTTGTTGGTACCGCATTTCAAGCCGAGCACGGTGAGCCCGTGCATAAGCGGTTGGTCTAACACGTCGACTTTCGGGCCCTTCTATAACATTACCGTCTCCATCAGTAAACATTGTTCGCACCATTTCTGCACAATAAACAATAAGATTCAGAAAACATAATAAACATGAACAATAATTTATTCATCTATACTAAATATGTGCAATGGTAATAACTAATTGATCAACTTCATAAAATCTGTAAGATTAACTGATTAAGTATTCTAATTAGCCATGTTTAACTATTCGATTATCGAGTTATATAGAGTAATCAAATTAGTTTAAAACTATTCAATTTTATTATGAAGGATAGCTACAAGATCAATGTTGATGTTCTTGCAATTGCCAATTGGAATTTTGAAACTTCTCTACGTGAACTCATGTTCACGTACGTGAACATCACAACCATCCTGCCTACGTTAACTCAGTTCACGTACGTGAACTGAATAAGCAGTCTACGTGAACTGAGTTCACGTACGTGAACTTTATGTACCTACTTCCTTCCTACGTGAATTCAGTTCACGTACGTGAATTCCATTGGCAGTCTACGTGAACTGAGTTCACGTACGTGAACTTTTTGTAACTAATTCCTTGCTACGTGAATTCAGTTCACGTACGTGAACTCCATTTGCAGTCCTACGTGAATTCAGTTCACGTACTTGAAATCAAATCACATACTTCCTTCCTACGTGAACTCAGTTCACGTCCTCATACGTGAATTGAGTTCACGTAAGTCATCTCAGTTCACGTAACGTGTTCACAGAAAACACAGAAACCAGAAAATGAATAAACCCATAAAACCCATTAAACCCAGAAAACAATGATAAACCCAGAATGTGTTCAATAAGCTTAAAAATGGAAATGATGAATCCAGAAAATCTTAAAAACGAAAATGGTGTTGCTCAAAAACCAAAAATGAAAATGATGAATGTGTTGAAGATGACTTACTCAAGATGATATTGTTGAATGTGTTGAAGATGATGTTGAATGTGTTGAAGATGTGTTGAATTTTGAAGAAGGTTTAGTGAAGATTGAAGGTTGAAGGTTAGGGTTAGGGAAGATGAAGGAGTGAATAGAAGGTTGAAGAAGGTGTTTAAAAATTGTTTTAATTGATTATAGAGGGAAGGGCATTTTGGGCATTTTGGGCATTTTGGGTTTCAAAAAAAAAATAGGGGTGTGGGAAGCAATGTGAGGGGTGTAGGAAGCAAGATTGATATTTCTTTGCACCCATAAACGGAAATCAAGGTTAACTAAGAACAACATAAAATCTAATTCCTCTCTCTGGTCAGCTCTTTATTGTGTGAATCTTTTTTTCTTCACCAAAAAGGATACAAAAGTTAGTTTAAAGTCACTTCTTTAAATTATTTTTATTTTTATTTATATAAGTTATATATATATATATATATATATAATTTTCTTTCATTTTATTTATTTATAAATAATAATTTAACATGAAGACATCAACTTCATATGTTGTGAGATGCGAAATAGTTGTTTTTAAATGAAATATCGATTTGCCATAAGTCGAAAGATGTGAAATAGTCGTCTTAAAATCAAACACTAATTTGCTATAAGTCGAAAATGTAAAATAGTTGTATTTTAATGAAATACTGATTTGCCATAAATTGAAAGATGTGAAATAGTCGTCTTAAAATTAAATATTGTTTTGCTATAAGTCAAAAAATGTAAAATTGTTGTCTTCAAATGAAACATTGATTTTCCATAAGTTGGAACATAAGAAATTATCTGTCTTAAAATTAAACACATATTTGCTATAAGTCGAAAAATGTAAAATAGTTATCTTCAAATGAAATAATGATTTGCAATAAGTTGGATAATGAAACCATCTATAAAAATCAAGACAATAACTTGTCATAAGTGAGATGTTGTAATCAACTATAAAAAACAAAACAGTGACTTGTCATAAATTCGAAGATGAAATCATTTATGAAAACCAAGACATTGACTTGCCATGACGTCACGACTGAGAAACGAAACAATGGTTTCAAAACGCAACATATAAGTTACATATATACAACCATATGAACATTACCCATTACTAATCTATCACTTTTTCTAGAGACCTCATGTCTCATATGTTGGGAGGAGAGCATTCCCCTCAAAATATTAAATATTTATACTTTAGACGATTAAGTATAGGATAGTTACTAGTTTTGAGGATTTATGTATCGCTTTAGGGTAAACAAGCCCGAACAGAAGTCAATAAAAGGCAACCAAAGTCCACTTTAAACTTTGGACTTTATTGATCAATGACCTATTTCATGCCAGCAAGGAGAGCTGAACTCTAAAGATAACTAACTATATGAGTTTCAAGGGGGCGCCAATCCACACCTAAAAATTAGTCACAACGACTATATCGGTAATAAATTTGCCTAATGTTAAGAGAAACTTTCAATGGTCTTTACCCGGATTAAGCTACAACGACTCTTAAATCTAGATAAGACTTTAACGAACGAGCTAACTGGACTGCTTCAATTACGTAGTAACTCGAGATCCAACACTACTATATATACATGAGGTTCGCCTTGGTGATAATATTTATTTTTTCATAATTCTGAATTACTAAATCATACTACCACTTTGTCTTACATTGACAATCAAAGTGTTTTTATGTACACCATCGACGAAAAAACTACAATAAGAGCTAGAGCGTAAGAAAAGACAATAAACCAAGATCGATTAATTATCATCTCATATCAATTTTATATTCTTATGTCATTACATGTTGTATAACGATTGATCTATAAAATAAAAAAACTCAACTAATTAAAATCTTAAAAAATCACAATTTTTTAAATGAATTATATTGGTTTTTTATTCTTATGATACACAAACTGATCCAATCAAAATCATACTACTAATACAAGTGACTTTAATATTCACACGCACTTAACTCACTAAATGAGTGGTTTAAATGAGTGGTTATTAAACGTTATACAAGGTCTAATATTGTTGGTCAAAATACATATTTGGCATGTATAAATGTCTTACAAGTTTGTTATGCGCAATATATATGTATATTATTTCATTTCTTCTATACAATTGGATAATTAATTTTAAAGTTATTAAAATTTGAATTAAATATATTTTTTACTTCAATAAAATACTCTATCATCCTATCATATTTTAGATAATGATGTTCTTTTGCATACATTTTAATTAATCTTGTTTTAAAAATTAGAAAAATTTGGTTTATTAACACCATCACATTACTCCATATTTGAAATCAATCATACATATGTGTTGACAAGCGTGGTGTAGCAACAACAATCAAAGGATGAACTTTGGGCATAGTCATTCCATAAACCTCTTGAGTATCAATATCCCTGTGATTCAAACCCTTGGGTGGGGACCAATCAAAGCAATGAAAGAGTCGAGCCAAAGCCATTAAAACCAAAGTAACTCCAAGCGGCGCACCTGGACACTTACGCTTTCCAGCGCTAAAAGGCAATATCTTGAAGTCAGCTCCATGGCTAATCTCAACTCGACTTCCATTAGCCGAGAAGTGCCTCTCGGGCTTAAACTCATCCACGTTGTCCCAAATATTGGTGTTTCGGCCCAATCCGTGAGTGTTGATGAAGACACGTGTCTTGGCAGGGATATAATAGTCATTGATAGTAGTAGGTCGAAGAGATTCATGTGGAATAAGGAATGGTCCTGCTGGATGCATGCGAAAAGTTTCACGTACAACACATCGTAGGTAATTAAGATTGGGCAAATCAGATTCCATAACCATTCTATTGGGGCCAACCACTGCGTCGAGCTCTTCTTGAATTTTTTTAAGGACGTGTGGATGTTTGATTACCTCTGCCATCGCCCATTCATTAGTAACAGCTGAGGTGTCTGTTGCAGCAGCTATCATATCCTAAATTTAGAGTTAACTACATTATTTGCAAGGATTATTCTCAAAATTAAATAAAACTATACTATGGACTAAGTTCAAATCTCTACTAAAATAGTTTCTACTTGCAGTATCAAACATTATCAATGGGAAGAGACGTAGGAAATTACATCTAAATTAAGAGTGTGTTTATTTAAGATTATTGAGAAACAAAATCACTTTTTTTTTTAAATAAAAGTATTGTTTTTAGTGCTTTTAGTATTTTAGTTATGTTTGTGTAAGTTTTTTTTTTCCAAAAAATATTTTATCTAAAGAATGAATTGTATGTTAAAAATTAAAAGTTATTTTGATTAACTTTTAAAACAAAAAGCATTTCTAATAGAAAACAAATATATACAAAATAATTTTTTTATAATTTTGAACAACAAACAGAATTACGACTTCTATTTTTATGTTTTTTAATTTTTTTAAAATATAATTTTAAATTAT
>JBBPBT010000625.1:149840-169086 GCA_037974875.1 Cicer bijugum | reverse complement strand
TTTAATCATTATTATTTATTTTATATCACTCTAATTTATAAATGTTTAGAGTGCTATAAAAATGTTTTTTTTTATTAATCATACTATATTTTGTTAAAAAAGTAAATGAAAAATATTTAAAGTACGTTTATAGGACGTATAGAGTTTGAGTTTTAAAGAACTAAAAAAAGTGATGTCATATATATATATATATATATTTATTGATAATGTGATAGTAAAAAAAAAACTTAATTAAGTGTATAAAAATTGTGTATATCTATCATTGTTGAAAATAAATCATAATGCATCTACATGAATAAAATTTAACAATGCAAAATAGATTCAAAAGATATTAATAGAAATACAATACCTGAATCAAAGCTTTTATCTCAACATCATCCATGTGCTCCTTTCCATCTTCACCTGGCAAAGATAGTAAAATATCCACAAAATCAATTTCTTCATCACCTTTTCCTACCAACTTATCCTTCTTTGCCTTTCTATGTTCTTCAATAATTTTAGAGTGAAAGTCATCCACTCTTTTTTCTACTTCTCTCATTTTCTTTTCACAACTATAAGGATCAACCCACCTCCACATTGGCAAGTAGTCGCCTAAATATATCACACCTAATAGCCAAAACAATTCATGCGTTATGTGCATGAACTCTATAGCTTCTTGTGGACCAGCAGATTTAGAGCCAAAATATTGTTTTCCCAACAACATTCTAGTAACATTGTTCATTGAAAAAGCACCTAAAACCTCCCTCAAATTAATGGGCTTTTCTGTTTGGGCCTGAGCCCAAACATCCTTAACAAGGTGTTGGGCTTCGTCTTGGCGATGTTTTGAGAAGGATTCAAGCCTCTTTGTAGTTAATAAATGTTCCATGCAAATTCTTCTCATACGCTTCCAATGAGGCCCTAAAGGGGCCAAAGCAACATCACCACACCCATATGCTAAATGCACCGCAGCAAGAGTGCGTGGACGAGAAGCAAAAACATCATCTTGAGCAAGAAGAATTTCTCTTATAATATCGGGGTCATTAGTGGTAATAGCATCAATATTTCCTAATTTCAAATAAACTAAGGGTCCATATTTATCACATAAAGATGCTAAGTCTCTATGAGGGAGTTTCCCTAATTGGAGGAGGTTACCTACAATAGGCCACCTTGGTGGGCCAGGAGGAAGGGAATTTTTCTTGTATGAAGAGAGAGGCTTTCCTATTAGCCAATGTTTAATGATTCTAGAGGCTAATGCTGTTAGGAGTAAGGTTAAGGCAAATATGGCTAATACCATTTTCTAACATCAATCACTTGATATGAACATTAGATTGA
Source organism: Cicer bijugum (assembly GCA_037974875.1). Lineage (NCBI taxonomy): Eukaryota > Viridiplantae > Streptophyta > Magnoliopsida > Fabales > Fabaceae > Cicer > Cicer bijugum. The sequence continues at coordinate 167,775 of JBBPBT010000625.1, read as the reverse complement.
ATTCATGACTTGTTTTGAGTATGATTAAGTCCTTTATATATAACATGTTTAAGACTAAAGGGGTAAAAGTATTTTTCTTTCATACATTTATATATCTTATCTTAATGGGTCACAATCTTTACAAGTTTCCGTTTTTTTATTGTTAATTAGAAACACTCCGTTTTTATTGGTACACCTAGAATTGGGATAGGACATCATCCGCATGATGATTGTTTTCAAGTTAATATTTATCGAAGACACACGAATGTTGCATTCTTCCTACTTTCAACTTTTGCGTATAATCACCATGTGCATGACCCCTTAATTTTACAATGAAGTTATATGTAATATTATATGATTCAAATATTTTAAAATAAAAAACTCACTTTTCTAAGTAGAAAATGAGTAACTCGTTCTAAATAATAAAGTGATTGGTATTAATTATTAATAATTAAAGAAATGATTAGTATTACGTGCATTTATAATCAATTATGAATAATTATAATATTAATAATTGATTCACTAATTTTATCAATTTCTCACATATAAACCAAATTCATTATTCTTTTATATGATAACAAACTATTATCGATTAATTTTTATATATTTCTATATAAGAAAAAAGACTAATATTTCTCGCATATGAAATTTAGATGGTAGAATAATGCAAAATATTAGAGATGGTATATATGAATTAGAATCCACAATACCTAGTTAGGATGTGAGTTTGCATTAAACCAAAAAACTACTATAATCCACATGGTTTAATTTTTTTTTTTTACTCTATCTTGTTGAAGTCAGATGATAGGATATGTATTTGGAGTTACTTGTCAACCAACCTCCACTCTAAGAGATTTTTCTTCTTCTTTAATTAGCTATAAAATGAAGTGATAATAATTGTCACTCTAAATTCACACGCTAATAAAATTATTATAATTTTTTTAATATACATATACTTATTTGATTTATTCATTATAATGTATTTTAAATTGTAATATCTTCTAAATAGATATTAAATTAATTGATATAGACAAATAGATATTTAAAAAATTGAAATTAACAATTTTTTGAATACAATAATCAATTAAGAGAAATAAGCGGCGTTGCGACAATGAATATTTAAAATTATAACTTTATTTCCTTTTCAACCAACTTTTGAAAAAAATAATGAAAAAAAATATTGTTGTTTCGCTTGTACTTGCATTCTTTTCATAGAATCATAGTTAACATCTCACTTTTTCTCCACGATATCTTTATTTGGTAATCCATAACTTTTTAACTAACCTGCTAAATATTAATCTAGATATGAGAAGTTTACTCTAATTTTTTGTCTCTTAAAGGTAATCCACCCATGTCTTATATAAGTTACCACTTTACTTGCATTAGGTTTGCACACAAGTGTACTATGTAGTGGCAAAATATCATACAGTTTATTTTAAATGAATTATTTATTTCAAATGTCAAAGTTGTTTGACTTTGTTAAACCTTTATTGTCAAGTATTTTTAAACATACGATTTTTCTTATCATTTTAACTAAAATACATACAATAAAATTGATGTTTGTGTATGAGAATTTTTATACACTAGTCGTGTATTTCATGTTAGTTCATTTTATGTAAAAAAAACCTAAATATATTGATTTATCAATGAAGTAAAGTTATTATTGTTCCAACATTTGAATAACATTGATGTAGCTATAGACTGTGTAAAGTTTTAGCAATTTATCATAAAAAAGTTGATCACATGCGTATTAATAACAAACTTTTTTGGTAGATATTCATTCATCTTCAAAATTCGGTATTTTACCGAAAGTTTGATTTCAAAAGCGAGAAATTGAGTGAATTACCTTACCAAAAACGTGCTTTCGAAAATTAATTTCCGATAGTGTATTATCTTGTGCGGAAAAATGAAGTTCATACTTTTTTTTGTTTTCTATAATTGGTAAGAAGCAAGCCCAAATTGTATATAGGTTCGAAAGTGGATTTGGGCTAAGAAAGCATAAGCTTACTCTCCACATCACCCATTGCAATTTACATTACATCACACCTTCTCTGTTTCGTTTAATTTCATTTCTTCCTTATGCAATTCTCTTCATTGCCTCACCGGGTACCAAGTTTTCCCTCTCGCACCTTATAGTTATAGACTAACTCGTTGTTGCTGACTCACCACTTCAAACTATAAAACCCTAACTCGGATCCTTAAACTCAATCGATTTCACACAATCATGGCTTCCGGTACACGCTCTTTCGCACCTTGCTTTTTCTTTCGTTCCTTCGCAGTAATTTTCTTCTGTTCTTTTTAGTTTTGAAACTAAATCGCTTATTTCATTATATATATATATATATATTTGTCGATGTACTTTGTTTTGATTGAAGAAGCTTGGAATTGGAATAAGGATTTGTTCTTGTGAGTGATTTATTCGATTGAAAAATCTTGATACTGAACACTTAAGATTTCAGGGTTTTACTTTGTAGTGGCGCAATTGAACGAAAATTCTGTAACCCTAGAATGTTTACATTAATCGGTAATACTCGATGACAATGTGTTGATGGCGTTCATTTGCCTATGTTGAGGCTCGTTTACGGGAATCTCAATTCTGAAAAAGGAGTGAAGATTTGAGTGAAACGAAGGTTTTTATTGTATGTTTGATTCAATGTTCTTTTGGATTTTATGAGGAGATAATGCAATTGATCTTTGTTTGTACGCTTAATCATACTTACTCAAACGCATAAGAACAAAGCCCTATCCCATTAGGTGGGACTTTTGTTGTGCTTTGCTGCCAATGCTGATCTTTGCATAACTTTTTTAAAGTTCGGATACCATTTAAACGGGTGATTGTTGCCAACCAACTTAAAACTTTGTTGAATTTTTATGGCGTCTCTTCATCTACACGCCTGCTTTTAGTTGTTATTTTTTACTTAATTTTTGTGAGGTGGTATGTCTAAACCTTATGCCATAAATCCCATGATTGGAAATCCTCCTACTGTAAAAGAAAGGATACTTCCACAGGTAATTAGATGGGCATTCTTTAAGAAGTTTGCTAGATATGCTTCTCTGAAGTATTCATATTTCATGACATAAAAGATAAAAACATTATTTAATATTGACTCTGAGGTTTGGTGTGAAATGATGTATATAGTTAAAATAGTCTGTTTCATTTTACCATCTGACCTAAACACATTAAGTGTTTGCTTCTATTATTCTGTAGATGCTGATATGGAGGACTATGGATTTGAGTACTCTGATGAGGAGCAAGAGGAACAAGATGTTGATATTGAGAATCAATATTACAATTCAAAAGGTATTTTCAACAACTATTATTACTTTCACTGCTTTTTACATTTTTGTACTGAAGTTGGTTTATTTTTTGGATTTTAAAGTTACGTTCTAGAAATTAGATTGTGTTGCTTACTAACTAGCTCCAGTCAGAGTTCCATCATTGTATTTTTTTCTGACATATTTGATTGCAATTTTTTAATGATAAGCATCATAGTTGCAACTACAAACTTTATTCATTTTCTAGTTGATTTTGATTTTAATGTGCTATCTTTCTTCCATGTCAAAATAAATTGAAATGTAACTTTTAAATAATTTTTGATGTTGTTTTGCAATGTTTTGAGTTTTGGTTTTTCTAAATCTGTGGTTCAAGGCTGGTTGGTTTGTGTTTTATATTGACTTCTTAGGACATTGTTCTTCTGATTGGTTATAGGTTTGGTTGAAACTGATCCAGAAGGTGCACTTTCCGGTTTTGCCGAGGTAGTGCACATGGAACAAGACAAGGCAGAATGGTAATAACTCTTTTCTATGGCACTACATTATAAAATAGATATGGATGTAGAAGTTAGTAAACTTAAATGGTAATATAATTGTGTTTTTGCTATAGACTATACCATATTGATGCCATTGCCATGATCTGTTATTGCTTGTGTTTCTTTGTTTTTTATTTTTAAAACCAAGAATGCTTCTCTTTCTTTTAAATTTGGTGAAGCAAGATTACAGATACGATACTTCTAAGTTCTAATCTGTTTGTTTTCATGCATCCCTTCCTTTGTTTCTTATTCTTATTCATGTACTGCACATCGGTATTGTCTTAGAATCTTCGTACAATGATACTAAACCAATTTTTATGGCATGCCATATTTATTAAACTTGTTGCCAGGGGATTTAAAGCTCTGAAGCAAACTGTCAAGCTTTATTATAGACTTGGAAGGTATAAAGAGATGATGGAAGCCTACAGGGAGATGTTGACATATATCAAATCAGCAGTGACCCGTAACTACAGTGAAAAATGCATAAACAGCATTATGGACTATGTGTCAGGTTCGGCTAGCCAAAATTTTGGCCTTTTGCAGGAATTCTACCAAACAACTCTGAAAGCCCTTGAAGAAGCAAAAAACGAGGTTAATCCATTTTGACATTATCTTCGATTCATGATATGTCCTATTATTGTGGTTTTAACTTTATTTTTTGTCACCTATTTTGCAGAGATTGTGGTTTAAGACAAATCTTAAGCTTTGTAAGATTTTCTTTGACATCGGGGAATATGGACGGATGAGTAAGGTAACATATTTTTTTTTGTTGCAATGCCAATGATATATCTTACTTTCGAACTTACGTTAAATGACTCTGTTTGCATCTACTGGTATGTATTAGTATTAAATAGTTTAGCGGTTCCTTGGACTCTGTCAGATCCTTAAGGAACTTCACAAATCTTGTCAAAAAGAGGATGGTACAGATGACCATAAGAAAGGAACTCAACTTTTGGAGGTTTATGCAATCGAAATTCAAATGTATACAGAGACCAAGAACAACAAAAAACTCAAGGTTAGCAGTTGTTATAATAAATAAATTTTTATGTAACTTGCATGAGTAATAATAGTAATGCACACTTCTAGTTTATTGGTGATTATCTACAATTCAGCTTTTAACCATTAACACGACCTTTCTTATTGTATGGAATAAGCACACTTTTTTTTTTATTGTTTCTTAAAGCACATTGACAAATAAGTGATTTGCTTGTATTGGAGGTTCTAGTTGACAATTTTTTTTTTTTATCTATCTGCTTTTAATAGTAACTGGAAAATAATGTAGGTATTTTAGATCGATGAAGATATAAATATTTCTCCACTAATGTATTTACTTTAAGTTATATCAAAGGGTTTGGTGCTTTTTCTTTTCTAAGACATCAATTCATCATCACACATAAAATATAAATATTATTAATTATTTTATTGTTCCATTCCGTCTCAATACCTTAACTCCTATACCTAAGACCATACAATTCAACTATATTAAATGCAGCAACTTTACCAGAAAGCACTTACTATTAAGTCAGCAATTCCCCATCCAAGGATAATGGGTATAATCCATGAATGCGGGGGGAAAATGCATATGGCAGAGCGCCAGTGGGCTGAAGCAGCTACAGATTTCTTTGAAGCTTTTAAAAATTATGATGAAGCTGGGAATCAGAGGCGTATCCAATGCTTGAAGTAAGCAACACAATGTTATTTTAATTTTTATTTAAGACTTTAACTTTTAATAATTACTATAATGACACGGCTCTGCATTTTACATTGTTAATTACCAAAAATATGATTAAGTGTGAACTATCAATTTTAGTGATAATTTTTGTAAAGATAAATGTATGCATATCTTTTTACTGCATAATTAGTGACTTATCGATTTTAGTGACAATTTTATAACGATAGATACACTTTTCTTTTAACAGCATAATGCTTTCCTTAGATTACACATTTATGCTTGACTAAATCAAAATAAACCATTCAAGCCTTCTATGTATTTTACATCTTCAACCATAATTTTTAATTTATATCTGTATGTCAGGTACCTCGTTCTTGCCAACATGTTGATGGAGTCTGAAGTTAATCCATTTGATGGGCAGGAGGCTAAGCCGTAAGCTCTCTGTATTTATTCATGTGTACTTACTCATTTTTCAGTTATCTCATGCCTTGATTCAGACCCGCTAAGCTGAGGATAGTTTCTTACTCTTTCATCTTGTTTCCACCCCACATATTATGCTATTATTTATTGCAGATACAAGAATGACCCTGAAATTTTGGCAATGACAAATCTCATAGCAGCCTATCAACGAAATGAAATATTGGAGTTTGAGAAAATCCTGAAGGTACCTTTATTGAGTCTAGCATGATAATATGTTTTCTTTGGTTCAACCTCAACATATTTATCTTACTTTTCTATCCAATATTTGTTGGAAATGGATATTGGGTGTTTTTCTTTCCAGAGTAACAGAAGAACCATCATGGATGATCCATTTATCAGAAATTACATTGAGGATTTGCTAAAGAATATCAGAACACAAGTCTTGCTGAAACTCATCAAACCATATACAAGGATCAGGATCCCATTTATATCTAAGGTAGAAAGCACTTGCTGGTATTGCCATTTCAACTTCATTTCTCAGCTAACCCTTGCCCCAGCCCCTCAAACAAATTAGTGGAATAAAGAAAAGGAGAATAATAGTCAAATACACCTTTTTCTAAATAAAAAAATAATCACTTACTGAGTTGACAGCTATTCCCTCTGGTCTCTGGTTTAAGGGTTGGATGGTACGTTGTTTACGAGTCTGTTTCTCAGTGAAGAGAATAAGCAAAAATTATTGTGGAATCATTATTGCCTCTGTTTGTTTCCCTTTCCCAGTTACCTTGTAAAGATTGTTGGGTTGAAAGTTGCTATTGTCTTTTTCCTCTTATTAGTAGTAAAATTTGTTTATTGAGGTGAACTCAGTGAGGCACTTGAGTTATAATTAATCTAATGATCGCATATGCAATAAAATCCACTAATTTGCAGGAACTTAATGTGCCGGAGCATGATGTTGAGCAGCTACTGGTGTCGCTTATTTTGGATAATAGAATTCAAGGACACATTGATCAAGTGAACCGACTCTTGGAACGCTCTGACAGGTCAGTTTATACATTTTAACTTCTGTGTATTTAAAATCTAGGATTTTATTAACGTTAAAAATACACTGTTCAGGTCGAAAGGAATGAAGAAGTATACGGCTGTGGACAAATGGAACACACAACTTAAATCACTTTATCAAACTATCAACAACAGAGTTGGTTAAACCATAGTGTCTGGTATAAGGATTATCTGTTTTGTTGCCCCGGTTTACAGTTTTGTCATGTGAAGAATGAATGTAACCTAGGCTGTATGAAGTAAGGGCTGTATTACACTATGGTGGAACCAAAGTTAAACCCAATTTGTCATTTTTGTTTTACTTTATGAAAATATAATTGTTTGAAATTGATGATTGTGGTCATAATTATTATCATTTAATCGTTTCTTTTACTCTTCCCTCTTATTAAAGATTCATAGTTACCGGCTTAGGGGGATCAATTTGATGGAAAATGCTAACTCGTGCCTTACACATGTTAAGAAATTAAATATAGAAATAGTGTCTTGGAATTTGTGCATTGGATTCTCAGAAGTTTAAAAGTTGCTCTTTTCAACCCAATGTCTATTTTTTATTCTTTATCATGTGTAATTGGAACACTTGTTGGTAAGATCCCAATTTGATTATCGATATTAAAGTTTAGGGATGTAGATACTATTTTTCTTGTTATTTTTAAGAATAGGATCCACACAAAGAAAACCATTTTGGTCCAATTTGTAATGGAGCGTTTTGGTTTGACCATATTTCTCCTTTAGGCTTTTAGCTGTTCTCGACGCTCACCATTTTTCAACTCAGAAGCACTTGAGTGGTAGCATTTGTGTAGTACGACTCCAACTCCTATTTTGCAATGGTTTTTGGCTTAATAGACTTGCTATCCCTTTTCTAATCTCGTTTTGCTGGAATTGTTTTTGGCGCTCTTTGTAATTTTTTCTTAGTTTCTCTAATTGTTGATCCTTCTAAGGAAGTTTCCAAGCACGAGAAGAGTTTAATCTCTTTCACGTTGTTCAGGTCCCCACAGTCACACCTTGCAAAGCTAAATGGTAATAGGGGGATACATGGTGTTTGGGCAGTGATTATTTGACCATCTCACTTGAAACGCTAAAAAAAATTATTGGTTCTAAAAAGAGTGAAAGGCAACGGGATTGATTATCAACTTGTATTGGTGTTAAGACAGTATATCCGGTCGAAATTGATGCATTTCGGTTTCTACAAAACGTCAAAGTCTAATGTTGGAAGCGCTCAAGTATCTGATTTGAGTTCCTTCTGTAACAACATATATTCTCAAACAATGTCCAAGTCTTCAGCTTTGGACACTTAAATTGATCATGCAATTAGGTCTCTAGGACTAGTTGAGTGAAAGATCAAATCTGATCCGAGGAATATAAGATACTTTTCTCAATAAAATAAGGGGTGTATTTAATTCAAAAAAACTCGATTTCTTGTATCGATAATTCTACCGTTTGAACCTTCACACCATTTAGATGTTTGATTCCATGCGTCTAATTATTAAATGATAATTTTTGTTGTCAAACTTTTTATTATCATAACTACATTTTCATGAGAATAGGGAAATTAAGACAAAAATAAAATAAAATTCATTTCCTAAAATGTCTTACAAGGTTACTCGTGTCCGTAGGTCCAACTTCCAAGACACATGCATTTGGATCTAAATCACCAAGTCTCTACTATCTTGAATCCTTTCCATCTATTATACAATATACTAATATTATAATCCAATAACATCTATAATTGTGTGTAACTTATTCAGTTCAATAACAGATACAGGTGGATCAAAAGGAACAACCTCTAGCTAAAAAGATAAACTCTCCTAAATTACAAAAACCAAAAACTCTTGATATAACTATAAATATAAATACAAATAAACAAGATAATTTCAACAAAGCGCATGATAGATTATCAAATATGCAAACGTACATCTCAATGCTTGCAACCCTTCAGCAACACAAAAGTGAAACTTGATCCCATATTTTTGCACAAGGGTCAGAATAATAGGGGCAATAATTCAAGGACCTCATTAATATTCTATATTGTATATTTGTGGTACTAGCTGTAAATATATGAGAAATTGTAGTATTCAACTCAAATAAATCATTCATGATTCCAGATAAATTCATCTAACTTTATTTTAGTGCTATAGATAATTCTACAAACTACGTGAAGAATCACAATTATTTTGTATCAAATTCAGGTGGCTTCTCTATAAGATAAGATCTACCCCGTTTACACCTTTGTCATGATTGGTACTATCAACTTCTACCTTGTTTTCATCCTCACAGATTGAGACACCAACTTTTGGTTGGCTTATGATTTCTGCCACCCAATTTTGCAACTGACCTGTAGCCACTTCATCTGTTGGAGCAGGGGACATAAAAATTCAATTATATTGTGAATGTTTAAAAATATTAAATGCAATGTTAAACTAGTATTTTACTAATTATAGACTCTTGGATAAAAAATACTCCATCTCAAATCAAATATAAACAAATTTGACAAATAAAATCTTGATGTTGGTTAAAAGTTTAATCAAGATATATTGACTTTTCAACTATTATTTTAATTTAGTTTAGATATATCAATTTTTCATCTACTATTTCTATTAATATTTCATTCTAAAAATTAAGATAACGCAAAAAAAAAAAAAAATAGACAGTCGAGATTAAAAATTGTGTAACATATAGAATATAAGAGAGCATTACCTAATCTTGGGACAGTGTGACCCTGGGGATGCCTTATTACAAGTGGTTTGTCAAATGCTGAGGCAAGCTCCTCAGAAGGAATTTTCAACCAATCTTTCTCACCAATAAAATGAACAGATTTTGCTTTGATGGGTTCCTTGTAAGCAACATCACATATGCTAGGATCTCTAAATTTGGATCCAGATATTGATATCAAAAACTTTATGGGTGGATGCTCCTTTAGCAATTTTCCCTGTCAATTATTTTCATGTTCATTACTCATTATTTTGTGTTTAATTGCAATTCTAAATTACTACAAATTAAACTACATTAGTTACTTACTTGTGCTTGATAACCTATTAAAAGTGCTGAAAGTGTTGCACCCTGATTTAATAAAAAAAATATTGAAAAAAAACAAAATTTCAATTAGTGACTATACATGATTGAAGTTCAAATGTGATTTCCTTTTTAGAGAAAAAATTATTATAAATGTTTACCTGAGAGAAACCAAGGAAGCCATCAAAGGGACCATTGGCTATGATATATTCTGTCAAGTATGAGATACATTCTTCCAAATTAGTGTACTCGGTGAAATCCTGAAATATAAGATGTTTAATTAAATTCAATTTCTTTACTCTACTCCAAGGCAAATAAAATTTGATAATTTTTCGTAAATAAATTATCAATTTAGCCTCTAAAATATTTCTCTGTAATTTAGTCCTTAAACTATATAAATAAAATAAATGGTCCTTAAAAATATAAAATTCGTGGATTTAGTCTATGTCATTAAGATGTCGGAGACTAAAATGATATATTTTCATATAGCTTTAGGCATTAAATCCACAAACTTTATATACACTGTTTATTATTTTAATATATTTTAGATACTAAATATGAGAGATAGTATTGATTTTTCATTGCTAAATAATCAAACCACCAAAATTTGAAATGAAATATAAAAGAATTTTTACTTTGTCGAATTGAAACCACTCAAAGTAAGGTGGAGGAAAGATGCCTTCTATGTCAGACTTCCCTCCAGCAGGAAATTTGCCATCTGGGAATTCCTGTCACCAAAAACAACTTATTTGGTTCTATTACTTTCATCTATAAATTTTTGTACTTTTCCAAGAATGAATATTATATGAATATAATTAGCAATCAAATAAAGTTTTAAATCGAACTCGCATTACAATTATGAAGAATTTTTTTTAAAAAAGAAATATATTAGTATCATTACCATATGAAATTGAGAGAATATAGAAGGATCCCATTTGCTGATTTGCTTTTTAATAAAACTGCCACTGGTTCTGAATCCATGGAGGCAGAGTATTTTCATCTTCTTTCCATGTTCACCTTCCATTTTTGTTTCTTTGTTTAATGCTACACCTTGTACTTAAAAAAACATGACATTTTGTAAATAAATGAGAACTAAGCACAGCCTCTATTTCTACCTACCCACCATCACGAATTTAATTTAAAGGTAGTAGCTACCTTTGTTGACAATAGTAGGTTGGTGTCCACGTGCGACTAATCTAAGACTTTGTATTATTACTTCACAAAAGATATTGGTATAGTTACAATATTTTGGACACACATATATTTATTATTTAATTATTTTTTCTTTGTATTTTTATTTTATTTTCGTGAGTGTTTAGAACCAAAATCTTGTGATCATATAAGAATTGTTAGTACGTAGTTCACGTAATTAATATTATTAACCTATGTAACAACGTTTGACAAATTCACATATAATAATTTGGTCGTTCACATATAGTAATGAGTTCAATATTAATTTTAATGATGAGTTGTATAGGACACTTCTCAGCTAGGGATAATATGGACTATGGGTCTAAGGTAAATTGAACCAAAAGAAATACATTCCTGTTATAGTAAAATTGTCAATTTAATTTATAAAATTATAAGGGAAATGTGTTATCACTTTACTAAAAGTTCAATGGAAAAACCTATAATGACTTGGATTTAGGTTGTTGAATTATCAATATAGTGTTGTATTTTCTTTGGACACATATCAATTGTTTGCATGTGTTTATTATCAGTTTTCACATCCAGGAATAATTTGTTTAATAAATAGTATAGTACCATAATTTGTTTAATAAATAGTATAGTCCAAAGTATGCTAAATAGTAAATTTTATAACAAGCTAACCATGAAAATAGGTATAGTACCATAATTTCCTATTTCTTTCTAAAAATATTGGCTAAATTACATTTATGGTCCTTTAACTTAGTATCAGGTAAAGTTTTGGTCCTTTAACTTTTTTTTTTCTTCCTATTTCAGTATTTTATTTTTTGAAATAATTTCAATTTTACCCTTTAAGTGAGATTCCGTTAAGACAACGTTAACAAATTCCCTCCTCCGTTTTCTTTTCAGTTTTTTCTCTTTGATATTTCTAAATCTCTTGTTTGGTATTCTCATCTCCACTGATTTCCCTCTTCTCATTTTCGTCTTCTTACTTTCCTGTTTTCTTCTCTCATCTCCATTGATTTCCCTATTCTCATCTCCGTGAAATCGTTTTCCTCTGCGTGTTCTTCTCTGATCTCCGTGAAATGCTACCGTCTTCGCGTTTTCTTCCTGAATCTCCGTGAAATCGTAAATTAATTTCAATGATAACTATAAGGAATCGAAGAACACACCATCGGAGTCAAGCTTCAAGAAATCGTAATCGCACATTGAGAACTAATCGATTTCCTAATCGATTCTTGTAATGCATATATCAGAAACTGATACTCAGTTTATACCCGAATCGATTGACTAATCGATTATACTTGTTTTGTTCAAACAACGAGATCAAAACAATCGATTACTCAGTCGACTCACCTTTATTGACATAATCGATTTGGCAATGAGCTAAAATCTCCCTGTAACTCAGACATTTATTCCAATTGATTTGTCAATCGACTTGACTTGTCCTAGTAACTCAGATATTTAGTTCAAATCGATGTGTCAATCGATTATGCAATATGTTTCTAATAAATGATGAACTACTTCATTCATGCAATCGATTAACTAATCCATTAGTGCAAAATCAGTAACTTAAGAAAAATATATCAAATCGATTGTCCAATCGATTTCTTTAATCACAAAACACATGCCTGATTAAAAACATTTTAGTAATCGGTTTGTCAATCGATTGACTCAGTACAAGCTTTGTTCTGTGGGTTAGAAAATCGATTACCCAATTGATTTGCAAATCGATTATCCAATTGATTTCTTTAATCACAGAACACATACCTAATTAAAAATATTTAAGTAATCGATTTCCCAATCGATTAAGTCGGTGAAAATTTGGCAAATGCTTAGATATGAAACCATAATGAATATTGTATGTTTGGAAGTTATATCAAAATCAATATCAAGGAGGCATATTTCTTACATTATGAACATTGTATGCCGTCTTGTACCATCTGAAACAGAATTATTGATTATGCGCATTCCTTATGAATGAATCATTTATGGATCTCAATTCTGATTTTCAGAGATTCATAGCACCATGTTGACTTTCTGATTTTCATCAATTTAAATCTAATGTTTAATAATACAACTGCAGACAAATCAAACATTATATTGACAATAATAATTAAAGAAATAACAACCAAGAACATTGAAGCCACAATTGATGCCAAAGAAAATTACATTAATAGTTCCAAATATCATACAACAAACTCAATCATAACTACATACTTACAACAAATCTACTACATCAACCTCAAAAAAATTACATCTACTACAATAAGCTCATTTTAGAGCTAAGATCAACAATAAAACAACACATGCTACACCAAACAAAACGCATAAAAATAGCCGCAACTTCATCTTAATAATGGTTGACTTGTGATCTCCATGCATCTTCAAAATGACATTCCTAAGATTCATAATCTCCAACTCTTTTTGGGGGCACACTAAACATTGTGTATGTATTTGTTGTGGAGTTCTCTGTTGTGTTTGAGGCATATAGTCTGAATCCCAAACAAAGTAATTGCATCTACATTCAATATCATAACTCTACAATTGATGAACAAAGACAACATCAATAACAAATCAACAAGAAACAAATTTCTAATTTGAACCAAAAAACCATAAATCTAAAACCCTAATATGAGAAAACCATTATGAAAAACAAAATCCCAAAATCTAATCTAACAATCTCAACTAAAATATCAAAAACCATAGTTGTAGGATTGTGTATTTGACCCATTTGAACATGAGGCAGCCATAGATTTTGAGTTTTGGGAACCGTGAATATTATTTTTCATGGATGGAAGAAGAAAATGATAAGAGAAAAACGAGTGAGACAAGAGAAGAACACGCAAAGGAAAACGATTTCACGGAGATGAGAAGAGAAAAATCAATGGAGATGAGAGAAGAAAACAGGAAAGTAAGAAGAGGAAAATGAGAAGAGGGAAATCAGTGGAGATGAGAATACCAAACGAGAGATTTAGAAATATCAAAGAGAAAAAACTGAAAAGAAAACGGAGGAGAGAATTTGTTAATGTTGCCTTAACGGAATCTCACTTAAAGGGTAAAATTGAAATTATTTCAAAAGATAAAATACTGAAATGAAAAGAAAAAAAAAAGTTAAAAGACCAAAACGTTACCTGATACTAAGTTAAATGACCACGAATATAATTTAGCCAAAAATATTTTACACTAGTGTTTATCACATTGTCAATAATTCGATATTATTTTGCTATTCAAATATTTAATAACTAATGGGTCATTTAGACATAAAAAAAATATTTGATGTGACTGTCCAAGACTTTTTCTCACAACAAAAACAACATAAAAAACTAGTAATATAAAATATGTCATAGTACTGAAATTATGACACTCTCAAATGGTGATTTTTGTTGTTTCTAAGCTTATATTTGATTGTTGGAGCATTAGATATTTGGCTTTTCATACTTAACCAAATAGTTTAGCAAAATGAGAATATAACCCTTCTTACAAAAAGAGAGATAGAATAAATATTAGAGCCAATGCTTCAACTAATTTTTTTTAATTAAAAAAATATGTTGTAATTACTATAAAAGTGAATCTTTGGAATTTTGTCCTTCAATAAATTTTATTCATTTTTGTCCTATTTTTCTTCAAAATGAATTAGAAATTAAGTAAATATAAATTATTTAGAACTTAAACTTAAAAGATCATAATTTTACAAAAACTACTAAAGCATATTTTACTCTACTTTTTGAAGAGATATAAAATTTAGGATGTTTGAAAAATAAGAAAAGACTACCTCTATTTCATGAAGCATTAATAAAAATACAACAAAAACCGATAGCTTCTAGTTTGTGAATCAACAAAATCACAACCTCCAAATTAAAATATATATATATATATATATATATATATATATATATATATATATATATATATATATATAAAAGGTCATGGAATTATATATCTGGGTAGGAGTATGGAATCCAAATACAATAATCAAAATGAGATCAAAGTGAAAGTGAATAATAGGACTTCAATAAATAAATATGACATAAATCAAATGGACAAAATTTGGACCGAGATTTGTATTTCTTTGAAACTCACGTGCTGAGATTTGTATTGGCATTTCTCGGGCCTTTTCTAATTATTCAAATAAATTTCTTTTTGTCTTTGAAAAAAAAATTACATAAATCAATACACAATAATACACATGCAAACAAAGCTACATGCAATATGCTCCTCAATCCTGATATCATTAGTTGATACTTAGGGTCGTTTGTTACAATTTAAAAAGCAATTTTTTTTAAATATTTTATTTTTTGGTTATAATTTTTAAAACAGAATTTAAAAAAAATAAAGTTTCAACTTAGAATTTTGTTCAATAAACTTAAAAATATAAAATGATATTTTTAATTAATAATAAATATTATATCAATTAATATTTAAAGTATTTTAAAGTTATAAATTTATTTATTTTTATTATTAATTTGATATATATTTTTATTTATCTAGCTAATTTATTTGTTTTTAATTATAATAATCTGAAACTTTGTTTTTAATTATAATCAAACACTAAAATAAAAAACTACTCGACTAGGTATAATCATCTCAAACTTTGTCAGTTGTGATTCTTCTTTGACTTCATACTTCCTTTGATTTCAATTTGTTGTGTTATTTCTGCTTTATGATAATCTTAGTTCTTGTTTGACTTTCTTCAGTTTTTTGTATTGAGTGGTACATGTAATTAAGGCTTGATGAAAGAAAATATGTAAATTGTAACATGTTACAAATATGGAAGAAGATTGTGCAGCAACCAAGCTGTTTTCATGACTAACATATGTCTCGATGATCACTCAACATTAGAAGGTAATTAGTAGTTTTCTTCTTTCTCAACAATTATTTCTTCTACTTTATTGACTAATTAATTTCTCATATTCTATAATATGTCAGCTTGAAGCAACTCTTACATTTTCTCATTTCTAAACTTGCATTGTAGTCTTTGGTTCAGCTATATCAGAGGTCAACTTGCATTTTCTCTTATTTATTTATTTATTTATTTCATATTTGGTTTGATTGCAGTCTTGATCCCCCTATTTTAGATGCTCCTATTTTAGATGAATTATGAAAGTAGTTCTCTTATTTTATTTCTTTCTAGTTTTGGTCCATCAAACCGAATTTTGGCCTAAAATTTGATAAAATTTCATTTTTTTTTCATTTATTTAAGTCACACATACCTCAAGATGTCGCGGTGCAACAATTGTACCTGAAATATATGATCGATCATAAATAGTGTAGTACAACTTCAAAAAATGAAATTTCATCAAGTTTTGAATTAAAATTTTGTTTGGGAACCAAAATTAGAGAAAAATAAAATAAAAAGATTACTTTAGTGATTCAACTAAAATATGATGACCAAAACTGCAATTAAACTTTCATACTCTTGTATATTTTTCTTTTTCATCTCTCTCACTTCTCCGTTTTTCTCCTTCTTGTCCAAATAAGATTATTGTATAGCTATATTTTTTTCTTTTGTTGATCATTGAATATAGTCTTCTTTATGAAGAATTTTTACGACGAAAATATAAAATAATCAAAAGTACTTTTTTATTTTATTTTCACTTCTTAAAAATGATTTATATATATATATATATATATATAAAATGTATAATTTATAAAACTTAATCCTCTTCTTACTAGTTTACATAATAAAAGTTATATTGATTTTAATATATATTTACTTTGTTACATTATAATTATAAATATCAACATTAACCTTTTATAAATTTTTTTTGACTATGTGATGTGTAATTGGTGACGATTTTAGATATTTTAATTTGTAAGAACGTTATTTTAAAATAAAAAAAATAACATTTTAATCTACAGTAAAAAGACATTCGAATTTAATTATCACCCACAAAATTAATTACATTTATTTTTATCTAAGATACAACGAAATTTGAACCTAAACTTTTTAGAGCAAATATTTGTATTTTTTTATTATTAGAACAAAATTTTAGAATTGCAAAATAATTGTTTTTTATTTTTCATAAATTCTAATAATTATATTCAAAACACGTTAAATATAAAATATAAATATAAATATTTTTTAATCAAAATTCAAATTTTGAATTGTCACGTCGTAAAAATCTAAACTCTTCCCCTAAAATCAATTATGATCCATTGATGAATGACTTTGAAATAGCATTCATATATACATTTATATTATGATATTATATATTTTAATGAAACTATTGTATTGTACTTAAATTATTACACACACATATATAAACTAAAATGCAGGTGGGAGGTGGGGTCACTTGCCTCCACCATCCTTAACGTGATCCGTCCATGTGTGTATTACATATGTATTGTATTTCTTATAAGTGGACTATGGATTGGATCTACTAAAATTTCACCTATTTTAGCTTCACTTCAAAGCATGTGATACATTTTAAAGCGTGTGATATAATCTTTATGATAATTTGTATCTTGAAAAAAATAATTAGTTGATAGTGAACACTAGTATTGCTTTAAATATTTGAAGAAAAATGTATTGATTTTTCATTTTTTATTCAATTATTTTATTTTTTATAGTCTATTTTCATTTACTATTGTAACTTTTGAATGTTTGCTAAAAAATTAAGAAGTTAACGATATTTAATATCTTATAAATTTATGAACGCTTAATAAGTTCTACAAATTCTTATAATTTAAAATCCATTAAAATTCAACCTATAAAAATGTTATAAGTGATTAAATTCTTATAATTTTTGAAACTCAATTCAAATACAACTCCTAATTCCTAAATGCAAATAAAATAACAAAATTTAAATGCAGGAATTTAATTCCATGAATTCATAATTTT
>JBBPBT010000625.1:119431-132725 GCA_037974875.1 Cicer bijugum | reverse complement strand
CATACATAAAAAAAATTAATTGTCCTAAATTAATAAATCAATTTTATATTTTTTATATCTTATAAACAAAAATGAAAATTATTAAAATATACTTAATTTAATTTATTATAAAAATTATACAAATGACAAATATTTGTCGTTAAAAATCAATTAAAAACGATCCACATATGAGGATAAGAACTTCAATGAAAGAAATTTTGGGATAATAATGAATTGAAAGCAAGAGATATTATCTCATTTAAATTTTTCAAAATTGATTCTCACAATTTATATCAGATCTTTAAAATTCACTTGAAAATGAAAAGTTTTTTTTGTAGAACACTAAATGTAAATTTCTTTATAATTATATATAGTATAGACAGACTAATGAATGTTGTTAAACTCTTAAAATATGATGTAGTTATTTGTTAAGGTTCTTTTGGAAGTAATATAAAAGGTGGCAGATTGGATATTAATACATGTAAAACGTTTGCACTGTGGTAAATATCCATTCAACTTTTTACATGATGTTGACGATGCATTGACACGATGAAAAAGTTATGCATAATAATCATCTATTCACACATAAATATTTATTGAGATATACTAGCTAGAAAGACATCAATGCCAGATTTGATTGGATTTTACACTGTTAATGCATATTTTTAACAAAATCATTACACAATTGTATAATGATTAATAGTATACTTTTTTACAATCCCGTTATATATAAATTAAGAATCATGTTCTTTATTACTTAATTATCCCTAAATTATGTTCATATGAACATTGTGCCTATATATATATATATTAATATTTTTATTTTATTTTAAATTATATTTTATAAAGATTAATGATTAAATTATTTTTTTATCCTATTATGTTGGTTTCTAATTAAACTAAAATTTATGATAAAATTTTTACCTAAAGAGATATGATAAGATAAATTTTAGAACGAACTTATCATATTGTATTTTTTTTATAAAAAACTAAATTGCAACATAATTATGATAGAATTATTTTATTATGTCTTTTGTCTTGCACACTAAATGAAAAGATAAACATTGTGCCGGCGTATTTATGGTAAGTTATAGCACCACTCAAAAATTAAATCCTTCTACTACTAATTTTTTCTTTAATTAGCTGTAAATTATATTTTACTATATTAGTTATATATATAAAACTAAGCAAATATGATATGATATTTTTTTGGAATTAAACAAGGTAAGGGATACAAATTTGAATCTAAATAGGAAAGTTTAATTAAGGAATATTTTTAAGACTGTGTTAAAAACATATCTAATTAAACTCTAGATTATGTTATTAATAGGTCAGCCTATATATTATTTATTATATAAAATAGGCAAATATCATCTGAATTTTTTTGGAAATAAATAAGATAAGGATTATAAATTTGAATTCAATTAGGAGTGGTTTGGAATAAAAATAAAACATAGTTGGTTTATTCTAAAATATAATATAGATAAACTGTAGATTACTTTGTTAACAATTCAGCATTATCTTGATGGAAAATCTCCAACTTCCTTTGTGCTTATAAATACAATTGAAAGTGTTACGATAATATATCACAAACCAATTGCTCAAAGAAAAAATAAATAAGAACAATGTCTTTATCAAATTCCTATATTGTTTTTGTTTTATCTTTAGTTGTGTGTGTGGTTATTCCTAAATGTCAAGCTGATGAAAATGTTACAGCGATATCAAAACTAGTCATTGATGCAACTTCGGGAAGGCCTATTCCAGACACATTCTTTGGAGTTTTTTTTGAAGTAAATTAATATCTTTTTAAAAATGTTTAGATGAATGTAAAGATTACTTAGTTATTGTTTTGGTTTAAATATAATTAATTATATTGACAAATATTTATT
Organism: Cicer bijugum; assembly: GCA_037974875.1. NCBI lineage: Eukaryota > Viridiplantae > Streptophyta > Magnoliopsida > Fabales > Fabaceae > Cicer > Cicer bijugum. Next base: position 130,857 of record JBBPBT010000625.1, on the reverse strand, counting down.
TTTCAGGAGATTAATCATGCTGGAGGTGGGGGTTTGTGGGCCGAACTTGTGTCAAATAGAGGTATCGATTCAAATTTATGTTGCTAATTTAATTTTTGTTTTAGATATATATCATTAATATTTTTGGAAAATGATAACAAATTTCGTTAGTACATTGTTAAGGAATTAAAAGAATTAACTTTTGGATAGAAAATGTTAGGTGGCAGACAATAAGGTGAAAATTTTGATTATATCATATAATATTGGTTTCTTTTTTTGGGTAAAAAAATCATTTCTAAATATGTTTCTCAGAGCTTTTAGATATGTCGTGTCTCTAATGAGTAATATTTTGTTATTATAAATTTATGTTTCAGGTTTTGAAGCAGGAGGTTCCAGTGTTCCCTCAAGTATTATTCCTTGGACAATTATTGGAAATGAATCAAGTATTAGAGTATCAACTGATCGTAGTTCTTGTTTCGAACGTAATAAAGTTGCTTTGCGTATGGATATTTTTTGTCGAAGAAGTTCTTGTCCACCTAATGGTGTTGGTATCTCTAATCCTGGTTATTGGGGCATGGTAAGTACTCCAACATTTTGTTTAATTACTATAGTGAAAAATTTAATGTCATTTATAATTCTTTTTATTTTTAATAATCAGAACATTGAGCAAGGGAAGAAGTACAAAGTAGAGTTCTATGTTAAAGCAACTCGTGCATTAATTGATTTAAAAGTTTCATTTGTCGGGTCTAATGGAGTAGAATTGGCTACAACATACATAAGGTGATAAATTCCTTTAATTCAATTAACCTTTTATAACTACTTTGTATTTAATCATCAAAGTAATTCAGTTATTTGTAACCAAAATAAACTAATTGAGATGTTAATTAATCGAGATAGGACATTTGTACCTAAAGTATTAATTTGGACAAAGATGGAGAATATTCTTGAAGCTAATGCTACAGATCATAATTCAACTCTACAAATCACAACAAATGTAAATGGAATTGTATGGTTAGACCAAGTGTCAGCTATGCCATTGGATACATATAAGGTAATCCCTACATTTTCGTATCCACTTTTTTTCTTGATAAAAAAATATAAATTACCTAAACTCTATTTTATTTATGATATATATTTGATATAAATTCTATTTTTCAATGACTTATTTATTTTCATAGAATAAATTCTTATAAATAATCTCGAGAGAGTTGATTTACAACTTTTTTTAACTGAATAAAAATTAATTAAATTTAACAAATTTTTTTAATAAAGGTAAAGTTAATTATTTTTATCTATAATCAAAGACTAAAGTAATATTGTAGATATGCATGATAATTACTTGGCAATGCAATATTAATTTAAAAAAAAAATTTATTTTCTATTAAATGGACTAACTTCATTAATCATATTTGGTCACAGGGTCATGGTTTCCGAAAAGATATTTTTCAAATGGTGGCAGATCTAAAGCCAAAATTTTTAAGATTCCCAGGTAAGTTAAAATATAAGCTTTAAAGTTAATTTTAATCTGGATATATCATATCCTATTCACCAATTCTATTGTCAGATAAAACTATAAATTTTGGTATACTTTTACAGCTTACCATTTTTTAGATGTCACACTATAGTTTTTTAATTTTATGTAAAAATAAGTAAATTAAAAATAAATTCTACTTATATTATTGAACACTGTTCATTTGTTAAGTTATGAGTAGATAGCAGTAAGAACTGCGCCAAAACAAAATCACATACATGTTTTGCCAAAAAATCTTTACATGGACAAGTGACAAGTGTGATATCCATTTATTTATTTGAAATTTTATAAAGTGACCTAACATTTTATTCCTTATAGGTGGTTGTTTTGTTGAAGGAGACAATCTAAAAAATGCTTTTAGGTGGAAAGATACAGTTGGGCCCTGGGAAGAGAGGCCTGGACACTTAAATGACATTTGGAAATATTGGACTGACGATGGACTTGGTTATTTTGAGGGACTCCAAGTAAGTTTTTTATTATTTTTTGTTATCATATATTAATATTTTCCTTTTATTTTTTATGAGCATTATTTTTTTTAGGAGCAAAACATGAAATTGAAAATACTAATCTTTTTGTTTTTTTGAGCAGCTAGCAGAGGATCTTGGTGCATTGCCTGTATGGGTGTTTAACAATGGTATATTTTATAATCTCTAAAAAGTCTATTCTAAACACTATTCACCATTGAAATTTTGTTTTGTTTTGATTTCTAATATCTTATTAATCTAATGTTTCTTATAGGTATTAGCCATCATGATGAAGTTGATAAGAATGCAATTTTACCATTTGTGCAAGTATAACTTTTTTCGTAGTTTTATTTTTTTTTTAATTCTTAGTTAAATTGTATTATTATATATTTATACTTATTGTTATTTACTATTTTTTTCATTAATAAATAGGAAGCCCTAGATGGTATTGAGTTTGCTAGAGGTTCTGCGACGTCACAATGGGGTTCTCTTAGAGCTTCTATGGGACATCATGATCCATTTGATTTGAAATATGTTTCAGTCGGAAATGAAGATTGCGATTTATTTAACTATGAAGGTACATATTTTTTTGTTATTTAACTATTTATTTATACATACTAAGACAATTGAAAAATATTTTTTTTTTAGTCCAATTAAAATTTGTTTTATACTATTCATAAATATTTGATATATAATTAAGAAAATAAGTTTGGAAATCAAATTTTTTATTTGTATTTTTTTTGATTAACCAGACAAATATATGAAGTTCTATGAAGCTATAAAACGTACTTATCCGGATATTCAAATTATTTCAAATTGTGACGGTTCTGTAAATCCACTAAATCATCCGGCAGATTTCTACGATTTCCACGTAATAACTCTTTGTTTTGCTAAAAGATTAAAGCCATTATTAATTTTACATTTTGGTTTGGCCATTCACATGTTATCATTGTTAATGATTTTTTATTTATTAATTTATCAATAATTAGGTTTATAAAGATTCTAAGGAGATGTTTTCGATGTCTACCAAGTTCGATAACGCATCACGATCCGGACCAAAGGTATAATTATTAATTATATTTTTTAATTTATTTATTTAAGGAATAATTATTCATGCATTATGATTGATGAATTTGCTCAAATTGTAGGTGTTTGTAAGTGAGTATGCTGTTTGGAATGAAGATGCTGGTAATGGAAGCATTTTGGCTGCTGTGGCTGAAGCTGCATTCCTTATTGGACTTGAAAAGAATAGGTTGGTTTATTTAACTATATTTTACGTTTCATGAAATTTATCTAAGGTTTAATGTTATATACTAGTTTGTGTTATTTTGGGCTATATTTTAATAATCTCTCATTTTTCAATTTTTTTCTACAGTGATATCGTCAGCATGGTTAGCTATGCACCCCTAATGGCAAACATAAACGATAGATTGTAATTTTCTTATACTTTATTGAAAAATTTATATCATTTATTTAAATAGAGATTATTTTTCATATATATAATTATTTAAATGTAAAAATAATTTAATTTGTATCACAATAGATGGACACCAGATTCAATTGTTTTCAACTCTTATCAACTTTATGGAACTCCAAGTTATTGGCTCCAACAACTCTTCATTGAATCTAGTGGAGCAACTTTGCTTAATTCAACTCTCCAAACTTCTTCTACTTCACTTGTTGCTTCCGCAATTCAATATAAAAATTCTCAAGATGGGAATAATTATATAAGAGCAAAAGTAATTTATTATATGAGTCAATTTTTGTTACAAGAATGAATTTTTATTTGAATCTAACAAAATTTAGTTACTTAATTAAGATTCACTTTGGAATTATTGAGTTTTGTAGGTAGTAAATTTTGGCAGTGCCATTGAAAACTTCGGAATTTCAATAAATGGTTTAAAATCAAATGTACAAAAGACAGGTTCATCAATTCTTCTACTTACATCGCTTAATATAATGGATGAGAATTCATTCTCCGAGCCAAATAAGGTACAATTTATTGTTGTAAAAATATATAATATAAAAAAATAATTTATACACTTTTCAACAAAATATATTCTTAAAAAATTTGGTTTTAATCATTCTTTGAAAATTAATACGATTTTGTTTCCATAACTTAAAAATGTCTAGATAGTGGATATCTATTTTTTCTAAATATATCATTTGAGGTTCTTGTCATTGATTACCAATGAGGTCTAAAATTTAATTTTAAAACTACACAATATACATATTTCAAAAAGTATGAGACAAAAATAAGTTAAAAATTGACTTTGTTAAAAAGATCTAATTTAGAATTTTGTTTCATTTTATATATGTACAGATTGTTCCCCAACGAATTCCACTTGAGAATAAAATCGAGGACCTGAGTCGTGGACTTCCTCCTTATTCAATTGCAGTATTTGATCTTGTAATTTAAACTACTATGGTGTAATGTTTCTTAACTTAAATGGGAGAAATTAATGTATATATTTTTTTTTATTTCTATTCCTCTTTATTTTTGAAACAATATTGATAATGTGGTTTATTTTTGTCATAATTAGGGTTTTATTGAAGTTGTCTCGAGAAAGAAAAAAAAACTAAAACATTCAAAGATTATTGCTCACAACACTTTAATGTACTTTTTTTTTGTTTTTTTTTTTCGGGTTAGGTCTATATTCCGTCAAGTTTTTGTAATTTTTATTTTAATCTTTTTTTAGCTTTAAAAAATTATTTTTCTTTATTGTTTTTTTTTATTTCATTTCCTTTATCTTAATGTTGATTTTTATTTGCATAGTAGAATTTTTATCTTAATGTCGATTTTACAAATTTCAATTGATCGTTAAATGTTTAAATGAATATTAGTTGTATCAAGAATCTTAGGTTTTTTTATAGTTACACTCAGACTACCGTGAAACACATGGCACTTTTTCATTGGACCAGCCAACAACGAGAAGGTTTGTGTAAAATGGGAATTTGCTAAGCAAATTTCTCCTAACCTTGCTTATAAATAATAACATCTATTAGGGATAGGTAAAAAATCTGGAGATAAGGCCCAAATCTAAAACCGAATCTAAATTCATTTTAAATATCCGATTAAAAACATATGGTTATAATCTGATTATTTATAAATCGGTTGGATAACCACTTATGTTTTATATTTGAATTTGGTTTTTATCCACTACCAATATTTTATTAATTTTGAGATTTTATTTTTTCAAAAAATTTTGAAATTTATTTTTTTGAAAAAATATCAGAAAAAAAAAATAAAAAACTTTTTTCTCAAAAAAATTTTAAATTGAATTTTTTCTCAAAAAATTTGATGAGACAAATTTTAAAAAAATTTATCGAAAAAATAAATGTTTTTTAAATAAATGATTTTTTTAAAAAATAACTTTAACCGATTTTGAAAAAAAAATCGATTTTAAAATTAAAATTTTCAAAACCGGTTGTTTAATTATAAACCGGTTATTTAACCATAACCAATTTTACAATTGGTTTTATAACCGGTTTTAAGCCAAATAATGAATTTGATTATGAATCTAAATCCATATATTGGTTATAAATCTAAATTCATATATTGGTTAAAATCTAAATCCATATATTGGTTTTAAAATGGATATGGTTTGGTTTTTTAAAAAAACCAACCATGCACAACCCTAACACCAAGGTTATGCTTAAATTATCTTATTTCAATTTAAATCCTTTTAAATAAGAGCTATAGTATTATGGGTTATCATTAAGTTTTGTTTAAAAATATATGACTTAAATGCATTTTAAGTCCTTAATGCTTAATTATTCGATGAATTATATTTATATTAATTAATTAATTGTTGGGATTTTGTTAGTAATTAATTAAAACTCGTAAAAGTTTTTTTAGAGTGAACAATGACCAAATCAATTTTGGTCAAAATTTAATCACCCACACTACTACTCTTGATAGCTATATTTTATTTTTAATAACATTTAGTTATAGAACCATGTGTTTTCTGCTTTACGTGCGCTCAAATGTGTAACAAGCAATAATAAGTACATGAATATCAATTAATTCATAACAATTGGTCGTTGAATGATATTATTCCAATTGAACACCCTATTAATGTGTGCAATTAACCTCAGTGAGAACGATTATTCTCTTCCTCTAATTAGCTTCACGTCCCTATATTAGTCTCAAACACCTTTTCCTCATAGAATACAATAAAACTTACAATATAGTAGAAATAAGTTCTAATCACCCATACCCCACATGCGATTCCCAACATTATATTTTGTTTATCTCAAATATTTTTAAATCACTCAAACAACCACCCACATATTCTCTCTCTTTCTTGTGGAAGTTCTAAGCTTTTGTTTCTTTATCTTTATGAGATTTTTCAAGGGCTATATAGTATTACATGGAAGAAAAGCGTTCAAGGTAAGAGTTTTTCCCCATGTAGAGTTAGGCTAGATATTAAATTAGCGATTCGTAAGATATTGATATGATGTCTGAATGTCTTAAAAAAAAATGTTGATTTTATTTTCGTCGTAAAGAAATCAACTATAATGTTTAATTGTTTCTTTTGAGTAATACCTTTATCTTGATGAAATTAATTATAGAGTTCTATTTTTATTATTATACCTTGATAAATATATTTGTAGTGAAAATGTTTAATGCCTTACATTTTTTAGAGTACTTAATTATAAAATTTAAATTTTTATGATAATATAATTAGTAATATGTTTATTATGATGTATTTGATTTTAAGTCTTGACTTTTGAGTATTTTAAATTTAAAACTTGACTCTTATGAACAACATATAAGTCTTGAGGAAATTGATGAAAATTTTATATTGAATGCATTAATGAATAGTCTATTTTTATAATGCGGAAAACTTTATAGTGAAAGGAATGAAAATTATGTTATTGTATTTTTGGTGATATGAGTTTTAATTTTTATCATTAACACATAGCCAAATTGAATCTAATGGAATATTAAATAAAAGTGGTAATTTTAAGATATTTGTTTACATTTGATGTGTTGAAGTTATTGAGTTCTAACTATGAACATTCATGAAAATATAAATTTGATGTCTTTTGTGATTAAAAAATTAAATCTGAAATATTTTGTCTTTGTGGTTGCCTAAGCGGCTGGTGATTTGTGTTTTAAATATTGTAATCTTTGTGGTTTCCTAAGTGACTAGTGATTTGTGTTTTAAATATTCTTATCTTTGTGTTTGCCTAAGTTGCTGGTGATTTGTGTTTTAAGTATTGTTATATTTGTGGTTGCCTAAGTGGCTGGTGATATGTGTGATTATCTAATTAAGTGGGTGGTGACATGTATCTTTTGGGCATCATTATCATTTCATGACATATCATATGATCTTTGTGGACGATTGTGTTGCTCGTTTAATTTTTCCCGATTGGTATGTGTGACTTCTGCGTGGACGCCTGTGTTTCTAGTTATATTCAAATCATATATGTTTAGGAGCATGCATCACTTGCATACATCTTATTGTTATTTTTATTTTGATCTAATTATTTGCTCTACGGTTGCTGCTTGATTTATTTAGATACATTTTATGACTTTTGACACATCTTTGAAAACTATTAAAGAATCACTTTCTTTAAATCTTTTGTTACAAAAAGATTTTATATTCCTATTTTATAGTTGTTAGTTTAGTATTTGGTTTAATTTTGCTATGGGTAGGTAATAAGAATCTCAAAGAGTTTGCATGAATGATATTTGCTTGATGCACATGGGGAAAATATGACATTTACTTAAAAATAATGTTTTGTATTACTAAAAATTTTGTTGAATATTGTAAAGTTATTTACTCTTCATCATTAATGTAAGCAATAAGCTTCCCTGATCTAGTTTTGATTTATGTACCAAACATACAAGTGCACATTAAATAGTTGCTTGATCTAATGTGTTGAATGAAGAAACATTTCAGGCATACATGAAGACACTACAACACTTGGAACAATAGTTTGCAACTCAAGGAATCAACCATAGTTGGAGGATGCACTTGAGGAAGATGCAGTCTTAGTATAGTTGTATTAAGTGTCTAGGTATCAAAGTTAAGTAATCAATCACTAGAGTCTCGCACAAAACATGCCAATGAGTTTTTATCATTCATTCATGTGTTATGAAACTTAAAACTGTAAACACTCGATTGAACAATCGACTGCATGGGTTATCAATCGAATGGCACGTAAACTGTCTTAAACAACTGAGGTCTGTAACAAGATCATTCGATTGTCCAGTCGATTGCACAATAGACTGACAACTCGATTGATGCTCAAATTCAAGTTACAGAGAGCACTCAGTCTGTGCCCACTCGATTGTTCACTCGATTGGCAACTTGATTGTCTGCAGTATCTGAGTCACTTTGACCACGATACTCGATTGACCAATAGATTGATGCAATATTTCATATCACAGTGAGCACCCAGTTTTGAACAACTCGATTGCTCACTCGATTGAAATGAAATTATGGCATCAGGTCTGAATCAGTGGATCACGACAATCGATTGAAAAATCGATTGATGCAACATTTCATATCACAGTAAGCACCCAATTTTGCCCAACTCGATTGCTCACTCGATTGAAAGATTTTCATAGCATCAGGTCTGATTCAGAAACTTGATCAATCGATTGACCAATCAAGTGAAGCCTATATAATTCAAGATTCCAGAAACACAGAATATTCGACACTCGATGCAGCAATCGATTGTATCCTTACAAATTCGATTGGGCAATCGATTGTCCTGTGTCTGTCTTGAATATATATATATGGTGCCTCAAAACTTTAAAAAAAAAAAAAACCACAACAAGAAAGAACACTTGCATAAAAACTTTTCACATTTTCAGAACCTCTTGCTCTCAATCTTGCATATCTCTGAAAACACTTTGAAAGAAAAGTTTTTCCAACACACAAAAATATTCATTGGCAAATCAAATCTTTTGTGTGGTGCTAGAATGATTGAATACATTTCTTGATACTACTTTTCTTTGTTTGTGATAAAGACAATTCTTTGTAATTGAAGCTGTAACAAATCCAGTTTGGAAACTGGTGGCTATCCTTGTTGGTGTGGGATCATCAAGAGGAAGTCTACTTTGATCTTGTGTGAGTTTGGGGATAAACTACAAGGATCAAAGGGGTAACAAGATAGAAGTGAAGGGAGTTAGATTGATAGGTCGTGTAGAAGACTGGAAAATCTGTAAAAGTACTCGAATTCATTCTATAGTGGAAAAAAGCTGGAATCATGATTATGATTACAGGACTGGATGTAGGCCGTTGGATCAACGGCTGAACCAGGATAAATCTTGGTGCAATCTTTCCTATCCCTCTTCTCTTTAATATTCAGCATTGTTAAATTGCTTGTTTTGCATGCTCCTTGAATAAATCTTGTATGTGATTTTAAGTTTCCGCTGTGTTTGTAAATTGTATAATTGAAATTGGGAATTATGTCTAACTAGTTGGAGTTGATCTTAATTCTCTTGTTTTTTAATCAAAAAGAAGTCATAGTTTTCCAACAATTAAATTTTAATAGAAATATGGAAGTGAGATTTCATTCACTAGTAAATAATTGAATGTCGTTAATTTCAGCCAACCTTGCTTCTTTTGAATTACACTTAACGGTAATTTATTTTATTTTGGAGCATAAATGAATATCGATCTAACAACTGAAATATTAATTTTATAAATAAATAATATTTTAGTAGTTTTCATTACGTCGTTTTACAAAAAAAATAAAAAAATAAATCAAGTCATTTCTGACGCATCTTCAATTTATTACATGATGAACTACTCCTAAGATAAGAAAAATTATAGTTGTTTCTAAAAGAAAATAAATATTTTTAAGTAATATTTGGATAGATTTTTTTGGGCGTTACATATAGTGTTTAGGGTTTAGAGTGACCATGACTTGTGATATCATATAGACTTGCATTTGGAAGGTTAAGTGCAATGTCATGTGTATGGGTGATAACTCTTCATCATATGCATAATTTTCCACTGTTCTAGTCTTATTTATCTTCAATCATCAGTTAAATTAAGGATTTATTTGATACATTCGGTTTATTTTTGTTCTTTGAATTTATTAATATGTTATGCTTGTATTTCAGTGATTAAGTAGGAGTTTTTCGTAATTTTACATTGCTTTTTGTTTTTAAGCGCAGTGCTGAATTTTGGTGAAAAATCAACATGATACATGTGGAGTATTTCAGCCATATCTGGAGTTCTAGATGTCCAATTAATATCATTCCAAGTGCTAATGAAATCTAAGATCCATATCTACAACTTTCATGAAGACACCGGGACCAAATTCAGACACGAAAGATGAGAAAAATGTAAACTACGTCAGACAGCAGATGCTGCGCGCCTGGAGCGCATTTCACCTGATTCAGCTCTGCCAACGCGCGCTTGGAGCGCGCCCTGTGCGCCTGGAGCGAGTGACGCGCATCAGCAATCATAAAAACGCTATTTTTTTTACTGTTTTAGGGATTTTTTTTACTCTTGGGAAGTTGAGAGACTTGTGCCCTAGCATAGAAACTCAAAGACGACCGTTTCTAACGCCATTGGAGCAGTTTTATCAAGAATCATTCATGAATCCTTCTTGTAACTCTTCTCTAATCCTTATCTTTTGTATCTCTGTCATGAGTAACTAACCCCTATTTGTTAGGGATGAGTGTAACCAGATGAAACCCTTATTTTTCTGATTTGATTTCTAGTTATATGAATGAGTTTATTGAATTATTTTTCTCATCTCTGTGCTTAATACTTTTTATTGCTTGATCAACATTAAAATGTTCTACGATTTGTATTTTGAAACGGAAGTGGACTTTACGAATGCTTGAGATGAGAAATTCATGAATTTGTAGTCTAGGGATAGATGCAGGTCATGAAACGAATTAAATTAGTTGCAAAACAATAATTTACAAAAGAATTTCTATACGGTAATGCTTAATTCTAATCTTAAATCTACTAAGGAATTAGGGGTTACTTTGGAATTAAAGGTTTTGTCACTAAGACATTAGGGCAAGAATAATAAAGAGAATTCGGTAATAATTCAATAAAGGAATTTAGTAACTAGGATCAAATTAGACACCAAGGTTGGATTCGAAGTGAAACTCATCCCTGACATTTTTCTCATTATAAAAGATCAATTTTATTACTGTTGTTAATTTCAAATATTATTTCAATCAACTTGGAAACCTTTTGTATATGTACATACATAAAATGAAATGAAATTATAAATTAGATATTTTTAACAAGGGTCAATTTTTAACTTATTTTGTCCCTTGCTTTTTAAAATATGTATATTGTAGTCTTTAAAATTAAATTTTAGACCTCATTTGTAGTATGTGACAAGAACCTCAAATGATATATTTAGAAGAAATAAATATCCACTAATTAGATGTTTTTTATTTACTAAATAATAATATAAATAACTAATATTATATTTTTTTTTATTTAGAGAAAGGAAAA
>JBBPBT010000625.1:92979-115997 GCA_037974875.1 Cicer bijugum | reverse complement strand
TTCTTCAGTTTCTGAAGATGTAGAGGATTCTTCATTGTCATTCCATGCAACATATGCTTTTCTGTTTTTCTGGACTGGTTCCTTGCCTTTAGTTTTGGAATTTCTGTTCTTGTTCTGCAGCTTGTAACAATCAGCCTTGATATGACTAGTTTTTCCACACTCATAACATGTGATTGTTTTACTGTCATTGTTCTTTGAGCTGGATTGTTTTCTGAATTTACTGTCTTTCTTTTTCAGAAATTTCTTAAACTTTTTGACAAGTAGCCCAAGTTCAGGTTCCTCATCATCTTCACTGCTAGATTCATCTGAGCTGCTCTCATGTTCAGATTTGGACTGATTTGTTTGAGCTTTCAACGACAATCCTTTTCGTTTTCTGTCACCTTGTTCAGCTTCATTGAGTCTATGTAGTTCCATTTCATGTTCCATCAGTTTTCCAAACAATGTAGCTATAATCATGCTACCTAGATCTTTCGATTCTGCAATGGAAGTGACTTTTGGTTGCCACTCCCTAGTCAAGCACCTCATTACCTTTCCAATTTGCTGATCATTGTCTATCTCTTTGCCTAAGGCATTCAGGTTGTTGACTATATGCGTAAACCGGGTCTGCATGTCGTTCACTGATTCTTCTTTCTTCATGCTAAACAATTCGTATTCGTGCATGATGGTATTTATACGAGCTCTCTTTACGTCTGTGGTTCCTTCATGCGTCTGCTGAAGAGTGTCCCACATTTGTTTTGCTGTCTTGCAATTCGACACTCTGAAGAATTCATCATGACTCAAGGCTGCAGTGATAATGTTCTTGGCTTTGGCGTTGTACCCAACTTTCTTTTTATCATCCTCAGTCCAATCACTTTTAGGCTTTAGGATTGCTGATTCACCAGTACCTGCTATGGTTGGCACAAACGGTCCATTTTCTACAGCATCTAGAATGTCAATACCACTAGCTTCAAGAAAAATTAACATACGTTGTTTCCAATACATGTATGCGGCTCCGTTAAACGCAGGAGGTCTAACTAATGATGCACCTTCTCCTAGGAAATCAGAAGTCATGATCCTTTTTGAAAAACAAACTTTTTCTAAAAAAAAAAGCAGGCTCTGATACCAATTGTTGGTGTTTATGACCTCTGATTCTCTTAAGAATTATGCAGAATGATATCTAATCTAATATGAATGCACAGCGGATTACTAAATTCAATTTTTATTTCACACCAAATTGAATACGGTCCCTAATTAACAATTCTAATGAATGTCAAAACTATATGGATCATGTTAACTATGGAGAAATGCATTTGACAAGTTTGATTATTATGAATGCGTGTTTACATGCAATTATTATCAAGACAATTAGTCAATGTTCCAAACAAAATAATTGCTGAAATGTAAACAAGATAAGGGAAGAAAGGTATACGTAGTGATTTATCCTGGTTCAGCTGTCCCTTGACAGCCTACATCCAGTCCCAAGATCCAACAAGATCTCAGCCTATCCAATAGAACCTTTTTAGAATCAGTTTACAGATTTTTACACAGTGCCTCGCACCAATCTTAAACTATTCTACCCGTTCTATCTTCCCTTCCTTGAATTCCCAAGTTTAAGTCCCATAAACTTGACCAAGAATTCAGTCAAGCGTCTCCTTGTTGACAGCCCTCAACCCCGAAGAACGCCACCAGTCGCAGCTGGATTTTCGCAGAGTAATTTGTTACAAAAGAGTATTACAAAACATGAAACATATCAAATATACAAATATCTTGATCTTGCTTCTTCCCAAAGTAATCTTTCTCAAATCGGTCTTTTCCAATCTTCAATGATCACAAGTTGATTGTCCATGATTGAAAAAGGATTTTCAATTGATAATGGTTGAGAAAGAGTTATCTCATGTGTTGTAGCTCTGAAAAGGAATAATCAAAGTTATTGTATTGGCTATTGTGTATTATAACATTCTTATTGAGAAGAAGAGTATCAAAGCAGTTTATATAGTTTCAGGAAAAACAACATATGAATCGATTTGGCCAATCCATTCATTAAAGTTATAAAGCACACTAATCGATTTATTCAATCGATTTCGCGAATCTTGTTTTTCTTGAATCTTGAAACTGCACAACATAATCGATTTAACTAATCGATTCTTTTAAATGAGTTCTCTAGACTGAGATGAAAGTGCATGTCTGAATTGATGTTCATAATCGACTTGGGATGTTTTGTTCAAACAACGAGATCGAAACAGTCGATGTATGTAATCGATTCAACCATTACAGTCGTCTCTGTTTCTAAAACTTTTTGTGCCAATCGCTTTAGTCAATCGATTTCACTGGTTCCAGAGACACAGTGATTTTCACCAATCGATGTGCCTAACCGATTGTAAAATTAAGTCTGAAGCTCATTACAACCAGTTGGTTTAGTCAATCGATTTACCAAGTCGATTGATGCCAACGTCAATATAACAGAAGTAAGTAAGTAGATTGAACTAATCGATTATGGATGTTCCAGACCAACGTCATTTTGAAATATATTTTGGTAAGTCGATTTGCCTAATCGCTTTATTAGCATTGGTTTGGTTCTGGAACATTCACATTCGAATTGGTCAATCGATGTAGACAAAACATAACATAAGAAAATTATTGAATAATCGATTTGCCTAATCGACTAGTTTGCAAGGTGAGCTACTGACTTGCGCATTTTAATTTTTAATAAGTGTTCAAGTCGATTTGTCTAATCGATGTAAACCATCAGTTCAGTCTTAGTGAATTAAACAATCGATCTGCCAAATCGATTTGTGGCAAACTGGCTCTCTGACTTGCACAATTTATTTTCTGATAAGTGTATCAATCAATTTGCCTGATCGATTGATAGCCTGTTTGAACTTTCATAAAGTGTGCAAATCGATTGTGCCCATCGATTGATTAATTCCAGACATTATAATATCATCCAACCCTTTTACAGAATCGATTTTACTAATCGATTAGCTTGTAGATCTTCAAGGTTTTGTTGATTTCTTGAGTTCCAAGCAATGTTTCAAGCTTGAGGATTGAACGGATTTTCCTGAAATTTTCTCAATCCACACTGTTAGGTTTATTTTTAAAAGTGTATGTTTGTCAATAACTTCAAAAACGAGTGAACATATATCAAACAAATAGCCATATTTCTTACAGAAACTGGTAGTGATCTTCGTTGTTGAGGGATATCATCAAGAAGACACTAGACGGATATCTTGGAAGAGTTTATAGGAGATAAACTCTAGGATTCATGGAGATAAGTATAGAATAGGAAGAGTAGTTTAAGATTGATAGGCGAGGAGCTGGAACATCTGTAAACTAACTCTGGGAGATTCTATTGGAAAAGGCTAAGATCGGATTTGATCTTAGGACTGGACGTAGGCGGTCAAACCGACGGTTGAACCAGTATAAAAATTACAGTGTACACTTTCTTTCCCTTATCTCTTTTATTTCTGCATTGCTTATTTGATTGATATTGATTGTAAGCAATAGTAAAATTCTTTGTTAATTGACATTACATGAATTGTTATCTTAGCATGCTTGTATGTGGATCAATATCTTGAAAACAAATTGTATCTACTGCACTCTCCATTAAACAATAGTTTGTATTGTTAATTTTCTTTAGGATTGATTCTTTGGGACCTTGATTAATCTTTTGTTTAATAAATTGTGAATATAGTAAATTGTTTAGCATGTTGGTAGAATAGGTTTTATTCTTCACAATTTTCTGTTACACTGAGGTCATAATCCCCATCCGAAAATGACTTAAATGTTAATCCAATGACACGAACACACCTATTGGATGCACAAGATTGGTTAAAAACCCTAATTGGTCAAGAATAAGCCTAGGGAGGACGAAAATGACCTAATTGTTCATCCAATGACACAAACACAGCTATTGGATGCACAACATTATTTAAAAACCCAAATTGGACAAGAAAATGCCTAGGGAAGACGAAAATGACCTAAATATGAATCCAATGACACAAATGAACTTATTGGATGCACAAGATTGGTTAAAAACCTTTATTGGACAAGAATAAGCCTAGGGAGGACGAAAATGACCTAATTGTCCATCCAATGACACAAACACACCTATTGAATGCACAATATTGGTTAAAAACCCTTATTGGACAAGAATATGCCTAGGGAGAACAAAAATGACCTAAATGTTCATCCAATGACGCAAATGAACTTATTGGATGCACAAGATTGATTAAAAGCCCTAATTGGACAAGAATTTGTCTACGGAGGACGAAGATAACCTAATTGTTCATCCAATGGCACAAAAACACCTATTGGATGCACTAGATTGGTTAAAAACCCTAATTGGACAATCATAAGCTTAGTGAGGATGAAAATGACCTAAATGTTAATCCAATGACACAAATGAACTTATTGGATGCAGAAGATTGTTTAAAAACCCAAAATGGACAAGAATAAATCTATGGAGGACGAAAAAGACTTAATTGTTTAACAGTGACAAAAAAACACCTATTGGTTCCACAAGATTGGTTAAAAACCCAAATTGGACAAGCATAACCCTAGGGAGGACGAAAATGACCTAAATGTTAATCCAATAACACAAATGAACCACTTCGACGCACAAGATTGGTTAAAAACCATAATTGCACAAGAATAAGCCCAAAAAGGATGAAAATGACTTAAATGTTAATCCAATGACACAAATGAACTTATTGGATGTACAAGATTGGTTAAAAACCTTAACAGCACAAGAATATGCCTAGGGAGGACGAAAATGACCTAAATGTTAATCCAATGACACCAATCCACATATTGGATGCACAACATTGGTTAGAAACCCTAATTGGACAAGAATATGCCTAGGGAAGACGAAAATGACCTAATTGTTCATCCAATGACAGAAATCAACATATTGGATGCACAAGATTGGTTAGAAACCCTAATTGGACAAGAATAAGCCTATGGAGGACGAAAATGACTTAATTGTTCATCCAATGATACAAACACTCCTATCGGATGTACAAGAATGGTTAAAAACACTAATTGGACAAGATTATGCTTATGGAAGATGAAAATGACCTAAATTCGAATCGAATGACACAAATGAACTTATTGGATGCACAAGATTGGGTAAAAACCATAATTGCACAAGAATAAGCCGAGGTAGGACGAAAATGATTGACATAAGTCCATTTTTGATATTATTGGAAAACATACGTCATGTGATAAATCTATCATTTCAAAATGAGAAAAATTTCAGGAACAACAACTCAACCCTACAAACTTGAGACAATAGCTTGGAACTCAAGGAATCAACAAAAGTTGGAAAATTGACAAAGCAAATCGATCAGACAAATCGATTTTGTAATAGGGTTGTATGAAAATATGAAATTTGTGATTAATCAATCGATTGGGCAAATCGATTTGCACATTTACTTAAAATTATGTGTGCAAGTCAGTAGCATGTCGTTTTGCAGGCTTATCGATTAGGCCAATCGATTGTTCCAATCATAAGACTATTCTGATTATTTAAATCGATTGACACAATCGATTGTGCAAGTTACAGAGCAAAGCCAGTTATTCACAAATTGATTAGGCAAATCGATTTCACAAAATAAATTTTAAAATGAACTTGGTCTGGGATAAAACACAATCGATTGACACAATCCATTGAACTATTTCTTTTGTAACAAGTTTGGCATCAATCGATTTGGTAAGTCGATCGAATGAACCCACTTATAAACTGTTCTTCAGACATAAGTCCATAATCGATTAGGCACATCGATTAACATGATTTAAGCTAATTCTCTATGACTAGCCAAAACGATTAGGCAAATCGATTTGTTAAAAATCATTGAGTCCCTGTGACCAGTAAAATCGATTGGCAAAATCGATTGGAACAAAAGTTTTAGTAATAGACAAGACTTAGCACAAAGCCAAATCGATTATGTAATTGTTTGAATCGACTGAGTAAATCGATTGTTTTGATCTCGTTGTTGGAACAAAACATCCCCAATCGATTATGTAAATCGATTCAAATTTGAACTGACTTTCATTTCTGAAGAATGCTTTAAAATAATCGATTAGGTAAATCGATAAGTTTATGTAGTTTCAAGATTCAAGAAAAACCAGATTTGCGTAATGGATTCGGTATATCGATTGAGCATGCTTTATAACTTTAATGAATCGATTGGGCAAATCGATTCATGTGTTGTTTTTCTGAAACTATATAAACTATTTTCATTCATTTCTTCTCGCAACTCAGAAATCATAACCAATAACTAACACATTGACAGAACTTTCTGATATCACTTTCTCACATTGAAATAACATTGAACTTTGCTTTTTCAGACATGGCCGTTCATCATACGTGATCAACAAAGACTGAAAAAGATTGCAAAGAGAAAGACCATTTGAGAAGAAGATAGCAAAAAGAAATTTTGTATATTTCTATTTTAGACTTTCTGTAAACGATTTCTGTAATCAAATAACATTGAGAAATCCAGTTGAAACTGGTAGTGAACTTCGTTGTTGAGGGATATCATCAAGAAGACACTAGACTGATATCTTGGAAGAGTTTATAGGAGATAAACTCTAGGATTCAGGGAGATACTAATAGAAAAGGAATAGTAGTTTAAGATTGATAAGCGAGGAGCTGGAACATCTGTAAACTAACACTGGGAGATTCTATTGGAAAAGGCTAAGATCGGATGGGTTAGAAACCCTAATTGGACAAGAATAAGCCTAGGGAGGATGAAAATGACCTAAATGTTCATCCAATGACATAAACACACCTATTGGATGGACAAGATTGGGTAAAAACCCTAAATGGACTAGAATATGCCTAGGGAGGACGAAAATGACCTAAATATGAATCAAATGACACAAATGAACTTATTGGATGAACAAGATTGATTAAAAACCCAAATTGCACAAGAATAAGCCTTGGGATGACGAAAAATGTCCTAAATGTTCATCCAACGACACAAATGAACTTATTGGATGCACAAGATTGGTTAAACACCTTAATTAAACAAGAATAATCCTAGGGAGGATGAAAATGACATAAATGTTAATCCAATGACACAAATGAACTTATTGGATGCACAAGATTGTTTAAAAACCCTAATTGGACAAGAATAAATCTATGGAGGACGAAAATGACCGAATAGTTCATCCAATGACAAAAAAACACCTATTGGGTCCACAAGATTGGTTAAAAACCCTAATTGGACAAGCATAAGCCTAGGGAGGACGAAAATGACCTAAATGTTAATCCAATAACACAAATGAACCAATTCGGTGTACAAGATTGGTTAAAAACCGTAATTGCACAAGAATAAGCCCAAAAAGGACGAAAATGACCTAAATGTTAATCCAATGACACAAATGAACTTATTGGATGCACAAGATTGGTTAAAAACCCTAACAGCACAAGAATATGCCAAGGGAGGACGAAAATGACCTAAATGTTAATCCAATGATACAAATCTACTTATTGGATGCACAACATTTGTGAGAAAGCCTAATTGGAAAAGAATATGCATAGGGAGGACGAAAATGACCTAATTGTTCATCCAATGACACAAATCAACTTATTGGATGCACAAGATGGGTTAGAAACCCTAATTGGACAAGAATAAGCCTAGGGAGGACGAAAATGACCTAATTGTTCATCCAATAACAAAACACTCCTACTGTATGCACAAGATTGGTTAAAAACCCTAATTGGACAAGATTATGCCTATGGAAGACAAAAATGACCTCAATTCGAATCAAATGACTCAAATGAACTTGTTGGATGCACAAGATTGGGTAAAAACCATAATTGCACAAGAATAAGCCGAGGAAGGACGAAAATGACCTAAATGTTACTCCAATGACACGAATGAACTTTTTGCATGCATAAGATTGGTTAAAAACCCGGATTGGTCAAGAAAAAGCCTAGAGAGGACGAAAATGACCTAAATGTTAATCCAATGACACGAATGAACCTTAACTGGTCAAGAAAAAGCCTAGAAACGACGAAAATGACCTAATTGTTCATCCAATGACACAAACACACCTATTGGATGCACAAGATTATTTAAAAACCATAATTGGACAAGAATATGACTAGGGATGATGAAAATGACCTAATATGAATCCAGTGACACAAAAGAACTTATTGGATGCACAAGATTGATTAAAAACCCAAATTGAACAAGAATATGCCTAAGGAGGAAGAAAAAAACCTAATTATTCATCCAATGGCACAAAAACACCTATTGGATGCACAAGATTGGTTAAAAACCCTAATTGGACAAGCATAAGCCTAGTGAGGATGAAATGACCTAAATGTTCATCCAATGGCACAAATGCACTTATTGGATGCACAAGAATGTCCCTAGGGACGACGATAATGACCTACATTTTCATCCAACGACATAAACACACCTATTGGATGCACAAGATAGTTTAAAAACCCTAATTGGACAAGAATATGCCTAGAAAGGACGAAATGACCTAAATGTTAATCCAATGACACAAATCAACTTATTGGATGCACAACATTGGTTAGAAACCCTAATTGGACAAGAATATGCCTATGGAGGACAAAAATGACCTAAATGTTAATCCAATGACATAGATGAACTTATTGGATGCACTGGATTGGATAAAAACCCTAATTGCACAAGAATGGTTAAAAACCCTAATTGGACCAGTTTATGCCTATGGAAGACGAAAATGACCTCAATTCGAATCAAATGACTCAAATGAACTTATTGGATGCACAAGAATAAGCCGAGGAAGGACGAAAATGACCTAAATGTTAATCCAATGACACGAATGAACTTATTGGATGCATAAGATTGGTTAAAACCACTAATTGGTCAAGAAAAAGCCTAAAGAGGACGAAAATGACCTAAATGTTAATCCAATGACACGAATGAACTTATTGGATGCACAAGATTGGTTAAAAACCTTAACTGGTCAAGAAAAATCCTAGAGATGACGAAAATGACCTAATTGTTCATCCAATGACACAAACACACCTATTGGATGCACAAGATTGGTTAAAAACCCTAATTGGTCTAGAAAAAGCCTATAGAGGACGAAAATGACCTAATTGTTCATCCAATGACACAAACACACTTATTGGATGCACAAGATTGGTTAAAAACCGTACCAGGTCAAGAAAAATCCTAGAGATGACGAAAATGACCTAATTGTTCATCCAATGACACAAACACACCTATTGGATGCACAAGATTGGTTAAAAACCCAAATTGGTCCAGAAAAAGCCTACAAAGGACAAAAATGACCTAATTGTTCATCCAATGACACAAACACACCTATTGGATGCACAAGATTATATAAAAACCCTAATTGGACAAGAATATGACTAGGGATGACGAAAATGACCTAAATATGAATCCAATGACACAAATGAACTTATTGGATGCACAAGATTGGTTAAAAACCCTAATTGGACAAGAATAAGCCTAGGGAGGACGAAAATGACCTAATTTTGCATCCAATGAAACAAATTAACTTATTTGATGCACAAGATTGATTAAAAACACAAATTGGACAAGAATATGCCTAAGGAGGACGAAAATAACCTAATTGTTCATCCAATGGCACAAAAACACCTATTGGATGCACAAGAATGGTTAAAAAGCCTAATTGGACAAGCATAAGCCTAGTGAGGATGAAAATGACCTAAATGTTCATCCAATGACACAAATGAACTTATTGGTTGCACAAGATGGGTTAAAAACCCTAATTGCACAAGAATATGCCTAGGGACGACCATAATGACCTACATGTTCATCAGATGACATAAATACATCTATTGGATGCACAAGATTGATTAAAAACCCTAATTGGACAAGAATATGCCTAGGGAGGACGAAAATGACCTAATTGTTCATCCAATGACAAAAACACATTTATTGGATGCACAAGATTGGCTAAAAACCCTAACAGGACAAGAATAAGAATAGGGAGGACGAAAATGACCTAATTGTTCATCCGATGACACAAATGAACTTATTGGATGCACAAGATTGATTTAAAACCCTAATTGGACAATAATATGCCTAGGGAGGATGAAAATAACCTAATTGTTCATCCAATGGCCCAAAAACACCTATTGGACACGCACAAGATTGGTTGAAAACGCTAATTGGACAAGCATCAACCTAGTGAGGATGAAAATGACCTAAATGTTAATCCAATGACACAGATGAACTTATTGGATGCACAAGATAGTTTAAAAACCCTAATTGCACAAGAATATGCCTAGAGAGGACGAAATGACCTAAATGTTAATCGAATGACACAAATCAACTTATTGGATGCACAACATTGGTTAGAAACCCTAATTGGACAAGAATATGCCTATGGAGGACAAAAATGACCTAAATGTTAATCCAATGACACAGATGAACTTATTGGATGCACTGGATTGGATAAACACCCTAATTGCACAAGAGTAATCCTAGGGAGGACGAAAATGACCTAATTGTTCATCCAATGACACAAATCAACTTATTGGATGCACAAGATTGGTTAGAAACCCTAGTTGCACAAGAATAAGCCTAGGGACGATGAAAATGACCTAATTGTTCATCCAATGACACAAACACTCCTATCGGATGCACAAGAATGGTTAAAAACCCTAATTGGACAAGATTATGCCTATGGAAGACGAAAATGACCTCAATTCGAATCAAATGACCCAAATGAACTTATTGGATGCACAAGAATAAGCCAAGGAAGGACGAAAATGACCTAAATGTTAATCCAATGACACGAACGAACTTATTGGATGCATAAGATTGGTTAAAAACCCAAATTGGTCAAGAAAAAGCCTATAGAGGACGAAAATGACCAAAATGTTAATCCAATTACACGAATGAACTTATTGGATGCACAAGATTGGTTAAAAACCTTAACTGGTCAAGAAAAATCCTAGAGATGATGAAAATGACCTAATTCTTCATCCAATGACACAAACACACCTATTGGATGCACAAGATTGGTTAAAAACCCAAATTGGTCTAGAAAAAGCTTATAGAGGACGAAAATGACCTAATTGTTCATCCAATGACACAAACACACCTATTGGATGCACAAGATTATATAAAAACCCTAATTGGACAAGAATATGACTAGGGATGACGAAAATGACCTAAATATGAATCCAATGACACAAATGAACTTATTGGATGCACAAGATTGGTTAAAAACCTTAATTGGACAAGAATAAGCCTAGGGAGGACGAAAATGACCTAATTTTGCATCCAATGAAACAAATTAACTTATTTGATGCACAGAATTGATTAAAAACCCAAATTGGACAAGAATATGCCTAAGGAGGACGAAAACAACCTATTTGTTCATCCAATGGCACAAAAACACCTATTGGATGCACAAGATTGGTTAAAAAGCCTAATTGGACAAGCATAAGCCTAGTGAGGATGAAAATGACCTAAATGTTCATCCAATGACACAAATGAACTTATTGGTTGCACAAGATGGGTTAAAAACCCTAATTGCACAAGAATATGCCTAGGGACGACAATAATGAGCTACATGTTCATCCATTGACATAAATACACCTATTGGATGCACAAGATTGGTTAAAAACCCTAATTGGACTAGAATATGCCTAGGGAGGACGAAAATGACCTAATTGTTCATCCAATGACATAAACACATTTATTGGATGCACAAGATTGGCTAAAAACCCTAATATGACAAGAATAAGAATAGGGAGGACGAAAATGACCTAATTGTTCATCCGATGACACAAATGAACTTATTGGATGCACAAGATTGATTTAAAACCCTAATTGGACAAGAATATGCCTAGGGAGGACGAAAATGACCTAATTGTTCATCCAATGGCCCAAAAACACCTATTGGACACGCACAAGATTGGTTAAAAATGCTAATTGGACAAGCATCAACCTAGTGAGGATGAAAATGACCTAAATGTTAATCCAATGACACAAATGAACTTATTGGATGCACAAGATAGTTTAAAATCCCAAATTGGACAAGAATATGCCTAGAGAGGACCAAATGACCTAAATGTTAATCCAATGACACAAATTAACTTATTGGATGCACAACATTGGTTAGAAACCCTAATTGGACAAGAATATGCCTATGGAGGACAAAAATGACCTAAATGTTAATCCAATGACACAGATGAACTTATTGGATGCACTGGATTGGATAAAAACCCTAATTGCACAAGAGTAACCCTAGGGAGGACGAAAATGACCTAATTGTTCATCCAATGACACAACTCAACTTATTGGATGCACAAGATTGGTTAGAAACCCTAGTTGCACAACAATAAGCCTAGGGACGACGAAAATGACCTAATTGTTCATCCAATGACACAAACACTCCTATCGGATGCACAAGAATGGTTAAAAACCCTAATTGGACAAGATTATGCCTATGGAAGACGAAAATGACCTCAATTCGAATCAATTGACTCAAATGAACTTATTGGATGCACAAGAATAAGCCGAGGAAGGACGAAAATGACCTAAATGTTAATCCAATGACACAAATGAACTTATTGGATGCATAAGATTGGTTAAAAACCCTAATTGGTCAAGAAAAAGCCTATAGTGGACGAAAATGACCAAAATGTTAATCCAATGACAGGAATAAACTTATTGGATGCACAAGATTGGTTAAAAACCTTAACTGGTCAAGAAAAATCCTAGAGATGATGAAAATGACCTAATTGTTCATCCAATGACACAAACACACCTATTGGATGCACCAGATTGGTTAAAAACCCAAATTGGTCTAGAAAAAGCCTATAGAGGACGAAAATGACCTAATTGTTCATCCAATGACACAAACACACCTATTGGATGCACAAGATTATATAAAAACCCTAATTGGACAAGCATCAGCCTAGTGAGGATGAAAATGACCTAAATGTTAATCCAATGACACAAATGAACTTATTGGATGCACAAGATAGTTTAAAAACCCTAATTGGACAAGAATATGCCTAGAGAGGACGAAATGACCTAAATGTTAATCCAATGACACAAATCAACTTATTGGATGCACAACATTGGTTAGAAACCCTAATTGGACAAGAATATGCCTCTGGAGGACAAAAATGACCTAAATGTTAATCCAATGACACAGATGAACTTATTAGATGCACTGGATTGGATAAAAACCCTAATTGCACAAGAGTAACCCTAGAGAGGACGAAAATGACCTAAATGTTAATCCAATGACACGAATGAACTTATTGGATGCACAAGATTGGTTAAAAACCGTACCAGGTCAAGAAAAATCCTAGAGATGACGAAAAAGACCTAATTGTTCATCCAATGACACAAACACACCTATTGGATGCACAAGATTATATAAAAACCCTAATTGGACAAGAATATGACTAGGGATGACGAAAATGACCTAAATATGAATCCAATGACACAAATGAACTTATTTGATGCACAAGATTGGTTAAAAACCCTAATTGGACAAGAATAAGCCTAGGGAGGACGAAAATGACCTAATTTTGCATCCAATGAAACAAATTAACTTATTTGATGCACAAGATTGATTAAAAACACAAATTGGACAAGAATATGCCTAAGGAGGACGAAAATAACCTAATTGTTCATCCAATGGCACAAAAACACCTATTGGATGCACAAGATTGGTTAAAAAGCCTAATTGGAC
The DNA here is from genome assembly GCA_037974875.1 of Cicer bijugum. Classification (NCBI taxonomy): domain Eukaryota; kingdom Viridiplantae; phylum Streptophyta; class Magnoliopsida; order Fabales; family Fabaceae; genus Cicer; species Cicer bijugum. Next base: position 102,299 of record JBBPBT010000625.1, on the reverse strand, counting down.
AAGCATAAGCCTAGTGAGGATGAAAATGACCTAAATGTTCATCCAATGACACAAATGAACATATTGGATGCACAAGATGGGTTAAAAACCCTAATTGCACAAGAATATGCCTAGTGACAACAATAATGACCCACATGTTCATCCAATGACATAAACACACCTATTGGATGCACAAGATTGGTTACAAACCCTAATTGGACAAGAATATGCCTAGGGAGGACGAAAATGACCTAATTGTTCATCCAATGTCATAAACACATCTATTGGATGCACAAGATTGGCTAAAAACCCTAACAGGACAAGAATAAGGATAGGGAGGACGAAAATGACCTAATTGTTCATCCGATGACACAAATGAACTTATTGGATGCACAAGATTGATTTAAATCCCTAATTGGACAAGAATATGCCTAGGGAGGACGAAAATTACCTAATGGTTCATCCAATGGCACAAAAACACCTATTGGACACGCACAAGATTGGTAAAAAACCCAAATTGGACAAGCATAAGCTTAGTGAGGATGAAAATGACCTAAATGTTAATCCAATGACACAAATGAACTTATTGGATGCACAAGATAGTTTAAAAACCCTAATTGGACAAGAATATGCCTAGGGAGGACGAAATGACCAAAATGTTAAACCAATGACCCAAATCAACTTATTGGATGCACAACATTTGTTAGAAACCCTAATTGGACAAGATTATGCCTAGGGAGGACAAAAATGACCTAAATGTTAATCCAATGACACATATGAACTTATTGGATGCATAGGATTGGATAAAAACCCTAATTGCACAAGAGTAACACTATGGAGGACGAAAATGATGTAATTGTTCATCCAATGATAGAAACATTCCTATCGGATGTACACAAATGGTTTAAAACCCTAATTGGACAAGATTATGTCTATGGAAGACGAAAATGACCAAAATTCGAATCAAATGACACAAATGAACTTATTGGATGCACAAGATTGGGTAAAAACCATAATTGGACAAGAATAAGCCAACGAAGGACGAAAATGACCTAAATGTTAATCCAATGACACAAATGAACTTATTGGATGCGCAAGAATGGTTAAAAACCCTAATTGCACAAGAATATGCCTAGGGACGACAATAATGACCTACATGTTCATCCAATGACATAAACACACCTATTGGATGCACAAGATTGGTTAAAAACCCTAATTGGACAAGAATATGCCTAGGGAGGACGAAAATGACCTAATTGTTCATCCAATGACATAAACACATCTATAGGATGCACAAGATTGGCTAAAAAACCTAATAGGACAAGAATAAGAATAGGGAGGATGAAAATGACCTAATTGTTCATCTGATGACACAAAAACACCTATTGGATGCACCAGATTGTTTAAAAACCCTAATTGGACAAGAATATGCCTAGGGAGGACGAAAATAACCTAATTGCTCATCCAATGGCACAAAAACACCTATTGCACAGCACAAGATTGGTTAAAAACCCTAATTGGACAAGCATAATCCTAGTGAGGATGAAAATGACCTAAATGTTAATCCAATGACACAAATGAGCTTATTGGATGCACAAGATAGTTTAAAAACCCTAATTGGACAAGAATATGCCTAGAGAGGAAGAAATGATATAAATGTTAATCCAATGACACAAATCAACTTATTGGATGCACAACATTGGTTAGAAACCCTAATTGGACAAGAATATGCCTAGGAAGGACAAAAATGACCTAAATGTTAATCCAATGTCACAGATGAACTTATTGGATGCACTGGATTGGATAAAAACCCTAATTGCACAAGAGTAACCTTAGGGAGGACGAAAATGACCTAATTGTTCATCCAATGACACAAATCAACTTATTGGATGCACAACATTGGTTAGAAACCATAATTGGACAAGAATAAGCCTAGGGAGGACAAAAATGACATAATTGTTCATCCAATGACACAAAAACACCTATTGGATGCACAAGATTGTTTAAAAACCCTAATTGGACAAGAATAAATCTATGGAGGACGAAAATTTCCTAATTGCACAAGATTGGTTAGAAACCCTAATTGGAGAAGAATATGCCTAGGGTGGACGAATATGACCTAATTGTTCATCCAATGACACAAATACACCTATTGGTTGCAAAAGATTGTTTAAAAACCCTAATTCGACTAGAATAAATCTATGGATGACGAAAATGACCTAATTGTTCATCCAATGATACAAACACAGCTATTGGATGCTCAAGATTGGTTAAAACTCTAATTGGACAAGAATATGCCTAGGGAGGACGAAAATGACCTAAATGTTAATCCAATGACAGAAATGAACTTATTGGATGCACAAGATTGTTTAAAAACCTTAATTGGTCAAAAATAAGCCTAGGGAGGACGAAAATGACCTAATTGATCATCCCATGACACAAACACACCTATTGGATGCTGAAGATTGGTTAAAAATCACAATTGGACAAGAATAAGCCTTGGGAAGAAAAAAAGGACCTAAATGTTAATTCAATGAGTCAAATGAACTTATTGGATGCATAAGATTGGATAAAAACCCTAATTGGACTAGAATAAGCCTAGGGTGGACGAAAATGACCAAATTGTTCATCCAATGACACAAACACACCTATCGGATGCACAAAATTGGTTAAAAACCATAATTGGACTAGCATAAGCCTAGGGAGTACAAAAGTGACCTAAATGTTAATCAAATGACACAAATGAACTTATTGGTTGCACAAGATTGGCTAAAAACCCTAATTGCACAAGAATATGCCTATGGAGGACGAAAATGACCTAAATGTTAATCGAATGACACAAATAAACTTATTAGATGCACATGATTGGTTAGAAACCCTAATTGGACAAGAATAAGCCTAGGGAGGACGAAAATGACCTAATTGTTCACCAAGGGACACAAACACACCTATTGGATACACAAGATTGGTTAAAACCCTAATTGGACAAGAATAAGCATAGGGAGGACGAAAATGACCTAATTGTTCATCCAATGACGCAAACACACCTATCAGATGCACAAGATATGTTAAAAACCCTAATTGCACAACAATAAGCCTATGGAGGAGAAAAATAACTTAAATGTTCATCCAATGACATAAACACACCTATTGGATGCACAAGATTGGATTAAAACACTAATTGGTCAAGGATAAGCCTAGGGAGGATGAAGATGACCTAATTGTTCATCCAATGACACAAACACACCTATTGGATTCACAAGATTGCTTGAAAACCCTAATTGGACAAGAATAAATCTTTGGAGGACGAAAATGACTTAATTGTTCATCCAATGACACAAACACACCTATGGGATGCACAAGATTGGTTAAAAACCCTAATTGGACAAGAATATGCCTAGGGTGGATGAAAATGACCTAAATGTTAGTCAAATGACACAAATACTCTTATTGGATGCACAAGATTGGTTAAAAACCCCAGTTGGACAAGAATAAGCTTAGGGAGCACGAAAATGACCTAATTGTTCATCCAATGACCCAAATCATCTTATTGGTTGCACAAGATTGGTTAGAAACCCTTATTGGACAAGAATAAGCCTAGGGAGGACAAAAATGACATAATTGTTCATCCAATGACACAAAAACACCAATTGGATGCACAAGATTGTTTAAAAACCGTAATTGGACAAGAATAAATCTATGGAGGACGAAAATGACCTAATTGCACCAGATTGGTTAGAAACCCTAATTGGAGAAGAATAAGCCTAGGGTGGACGAATATGACCTAATTGTTCATCCAATGACACAAATACACCTATTGGTTGCAAAAGATTGTTTAAAAACCCTAATTCGACTAGAATAAATCTATGGATGACGAAAATGACCTAATTGTTCATCCAATGACACAAACACAGCTATTGGATGCACAAGATTGGTTAAAACTCTAATCGGACAAGAATATGCCTAGGGAGGACGAAAATGACCTAAATGTTAATCCAATGACAGAAATGAACTTATTGGATGCACAAGATTGTTTAAAAACCTTAATTGGTCAAAAATAAGCCTAGGGAGGACGAAAATGACCTAATTGATCATCCCATGACACAAACACACCTATTGGATGCTCAAGATTGGTTAAAAATCCCAATTGGACAAGAGTAAGCCTTGGGAAGAAAAAAACGACCTAAATGTTAATTCAATGAGTCAAATGAACTTATTGGATGCATAAGATTGGATAAAAACCCTAATTGGACTAGAATAAGCCTAGGGTGGACGAAAATGACCAAATTGTTCATCCAATGACACAAACACACCTATTGGACACGCACAAGATAGTTTAAAAACCCTAATTGGACAAGAATAAATCTATGGAGGACGATAATTATCTAATTGTTCATTTAATGACACAAACGCACCTATCGGATGCACAAAATTGGTTAAAAACCCTAATTGGACTAGCATATGCCTAGGGAGTACAAAAGTGACCTAAATGTTAATCAAATGACACAAATGAACTTATTGGTTGCACAAGATTGGTTAAAAACCCTAATTGCACAAGAATATGCATATGGAGGACGAAAATGACCTAAATGTTAATCGAATGACACAAATAAACTTATTGGATGCACATGATTGGTTAAAAACCCTAATTGGACAAGAATAAGCCTAGGGAGGACGAAAATGACTTAATTGTTCACCCAGTGACACAAACACACCTATTGGATGCACAAGATTGGTTAAAACCCTAATTGGACAAGAATAAGCATAGGGAGGACGAAAATGACCTAATTGTTCATCCAATGACGCAAACACACCTATCAGATGCACAAGATATGTTAAAAACCCTAATTGCACAACAATAAGCCTATGGAGGACAAAAATAACCTAAATGTTCATCCAATGACATAAACACACCTATTGGATGCACAAGATTGGATTAAAACACTAATTGGTCAAGGATAAGCCTAGGGAGGATGAAGATGACCTAATTGTTCATCCAATGACACAAACACACCTATTGGATTCACAAGATTGCTTGAAAACCCTAATTGGACAAGAATAAATCTTTGGAGGACGAAAATAACTTAATTGTTCATCCAATGACACAAACACACCTATGGGATGCACAAGATTGGTTAAAAACCCTAATTGGACAAGAATATGCCTAGGGTGGATGCAAATGACCTAAATGTTAGTCCAATGACACAAATACTCTTATTGGATGCACAAGATTGGTTAAAAACCCCAGTTGGACAAGAATAAGCTTAGGGAGCACGAAAATGACCTAATTGTTCATCCAATGACCCAAATCATCTTATTAGATTCACAAGATTGGTTAGAAACCCTTATTGGACAAGAATAAGCCTAGGGAGGACAAAAATGACATAATTGTTCATCCAATGACACAAAAACACCTATTGGATGCACAAGATTGTTTAAAAACCCTAATTGGACAAGATTAAATCTATGGAGGACGAAAATGACCTAATTGCACAAGATTGGTTAGAAACCCTAATTGGAGAAAAATAAGCCTAGGGTGGACGAATATGACCTAATTGTTCATCCAATGACACAAATACACCTATTGGTTGCAAAAGATTGTTTAAAAACCCTAATTCGACTAGAATAAATCTATGGATGACGAAAATGACCTAATTGTTCATCCAATGACACAAACACAGCTATTGGATGCAAAAGATTGGTTAAAACTCTAATTGGACAAGAATATGCCTAGGGAGGACGAAAATGACCTAAATGTTAATCCAACGACAGAAATGAACTTATTGGATGCACAAGATTGTTTAAAAACCTTAATTGGTCAAGAATAAGCCTAGGGAGGACGAAAATGACCTAATTGATCATCCCATGACACAAACACACCTATTGGATGCTCAAGATTGGTTAAAAATCCCAATTGGACAAGAATAAGCCTTGTGAAGAAAAAAACGACCTAAATGTTAATTCAATGAGTCAAATGAACTTATTGGATGCATAAGATTGGATAAAAACCCTTATTGGACTAGAATAAGCCTAGGGTGGACGAAAATGACCAAATTGTTCATCCAATGACACAAACACACCTATTGGACATGCACAAGATAGTTTAAAAACCCTAATTGGACAAGAATAAATCTATGGAGGACGATAATTATCTAATTGTTCATTTAATGACACTAACGCACCTATCGGATGCACAAAATTGGTTAAAAACCCTAATTGGACTAGCATAAGCCTAGGGAGTACAAAAGTGACCTAAATGTTAATCAAATGACACAAATGAACTTATTGGTTGCACAAGATTGGTTAAAAACCCTAATTGCACAAGAATATGCCTATGGAGGACGAAAATGACGTAAATGTTAATCGAATGACACAAATAAACTTATTGGATGCACATGATTGGTTAGAAACCCTAATTGGACAAGAATAAGCCTAGGGAGGACGAAAATGACCTAATTGTTCACCCAGTGACACAAACACACCTATTGGATGCACAAGATTGGTTAAAAACCCTAATTCGACAAGAATATGCCTAGGGAGGACGAAAATGTTCTAAGTTTGAATCCAATGACAAAAATGAACTTATTGGATAAGCCTAGGGAGGACGAAAATAACCTAAATGTTCATCCAATGACATAAACAAACCTATTGGATAAAAACACAAATTGGTCAAGGATAAGCCTTGGGAGGAAGAAACTGACCTAATTGTTCATCCAATGACACAAACACACCTATTGGATTCACAAGATTGTTTGAAAACCCTAATTGGACAAGAATAAGCCTAGGGAGGACGAAAATGACCTAATTGTTCATCCAGTGACACAAACACACCTATCAGATGCACAAGATTGGTTAAAAACCCATATTGGACAAGAATATGCCTTTGGAGGACGAAAGTGACCTAAGTTTGAATCCAATGACCCAAATGAACTTATCGGATGCACAAGATTGGTTAAAAACCCTAATTGCACAATAATAATCCTAGGGAGGACAAAAATAACCTAAATGTTCATCCAATGACATAAACACACCTATTGGATGCACAAGATTGGATAAAAACATTAATTGGTCAAGGATATGCCTAGGGAGGATGAAAATGACCTAAATGTTAATCCAATGACACAAATCAACTTATTGGATACACAAGATTGGTTAAAAACCCCAGTTGTACAAGAATACGCCTAGGGAGCACAACAATGACCTAATTGTTCATCCAATGACCCAAATCATCTTATTGGATGCACAAGATTGGTTAGAAACCCTTATTTGACAAGAATAAGCCTTGGGATGACGAAAATGACATAATTCTTCATCCAACGACACAAAAACAGCTATTGGATGCACAAGATTGATTAAAAACCCTAATTGGAAAAGCATAAATCTATGGAGGACGAAAATGACCTAATTGCACAAGATTGGTTAGAAACCCTAATTGGACAAGAATAAGCCTAGGGAGGACGAAAATGACCTAATTGTTCATCCAGTGACACAAAAACACCTATTGGATGCACAAGATTTGTTAAAAACCCTAATTCGACAAGAATATGCCTAGGGAGGACGAAAATGTTCTAAGTTTGAATCCGATGACAAAAATGAACTTATTGGATGCACAAGATTTGTTAAAAACCCTAATTGCACAACAATAAGCCTAGGGAGGACGAAAATAACCTAAACGTTCTTGCAATGGCATAAACACACCTAGTGGATAAAAACACAAATTGGTCAAGGATAAGCCTAGGGAGGAAGAAACTGACCTAATTATTCATCCAATGACACAAACACACCAATTGGATTCACAAGATTGTTTGAAAACCCTAATTGGACAAGAATAAGCCTAGGGAGGACGAATATGACCTAATTGTTCATCCAGTGACACAAACACACCTATCAGATGCACAAGATTGGTTAAAAACCCATATTGGACAAGAATATGCCTAGGGAGGACGAAAGTGAGCTAAGTTTGAACCCAATCACCCAAACGAACTTATTGGATGCACAAGATTGGTTAAAAACCCTAATTGCACTAAAATAAGCCTAGGGAGGACAAAAATAACCTAAATGTTCATCCAATGACATAAACACACCTATTGGATGCACAAGATTGGATAAAAACATTCATTGGTCAAGGATAAGCCTAGGGAGAAAGAAGATGACCTAATTGTTCATCCAAAGACTCAAACACACCTATTGGTTTCACAAGATTGCTTGAGAACCCTAATTGGACAAGAATAAATCTTTGGAGGACGAAAATGACCTAATTGTTCATCCAATGACACAAACACACCTATGGGATCCACAAGATTGGTTAAAAACTCTAATTGGACAAGCATAAGCTTAGGGTGGACAAAAATGACCTAAATGTTAATCCGATGACCCAAATGAACTTATTGGATGCACAAGATTGGTTAAAAACCCTAATTGGACAAGAATATGCCTAAGGAGGATGAAAATGACCAAATTGTTCATCCAATGACACAAACACACATATTGGACACGCACAAGATAGTTTAAAAACCCTAATTGGACAAGAATAAATCTATGGAGGACCATAATTACCTAATAGTTCATTTAATGACACAAACGCACCTATCGGATGCACAAGATTGGTTAAAAACCCTAATTGGACAAGCATAAGCCTAGGGAGTACAAAAGTGACCTAAATGTTAATCAAATGACACAAATGAACTTATTGGTTGCACAAGATTGGTTAAAAACCATAATTGCACAAGAATATGCCTATGGAGGACGAAAATGACCTAAATGTTATTCGAATGACACAAATAAACTTATTGGATGCACAAGATTGGTTAGAAACCCTAATTGGACAAGATTAAGCCTAGGGAGGACGAAAATGACCTAATTGTTCATCCAGTGACACAAAAACACCTATTGGATGCACAAGATTGGTTAAAAACCCTAATTCGAAAAGAATATGGCTAGGGAGGACGAAAATGTTCTAAGATTGAATCCAATGACAAAAATGAACTTATTGGATGCACAAGATTTGTTAAAAACCCTAATTGCACAACAATAAGCCTAGGGATGACGAAAATAACCTAAATGTTCTTGCAATGACATAAACACACCTATTGGATAAAAACACAAATTGGTCAAGGATAAGCCTAGGGAGGAAGAAACTGACCTAATTGTTCATCCAAAGACACAAACACACCTATTGGATTCACAAGATTGTTTGAAAATCCTAATTGGACAAGAATAAGCCTAGGGAGGACGAAAATGACCTAATTGTTCATCCAGTGACACAAACACACCTATCAGATGCACAAGATTGGTTAAAAACCCATATTGGACAAGAATATGCCTAGGGAGGACGAAAGTGA
>JBBPBT010000625.1:37492-92459 GCA_037974875.1 Cicer bijugum | reverse complement strand
CCTAATTGGACAAGAATAAGCCTAGGGAGGACGAAAATGACCTAATTGTTCATCCAGTGACACAAACACACCTATCAGATGCACAAGATTGGTTAAAAACCCATATTGGACAAGAATATGCCTAGGGAGGACGAAAGTGACCTAAGTTTGAATCCAATGACCCAAATGAACTTATTGGATGCACAAGATTGGTTAAAAACCCTAATTGCACAACAATAAGCCTAGGGAGGACAAAAATAACCTAAATGTTCATCCAATGACATAAACACACCTATTGGATGCACAAGATTGGATAAAAACATTCATTGGTCAAGGATAAGCCTAGGGAGAGAGAAGATGACCTAATTGTTCATCCAATGACACAAACACACCTATTGGTTTCACAAGATTGCTTGAGAACCCTAATTGGACAAGAATAAATCTTTGGAGGACGAAAATGACCTAATTGTTCATCCAATGACACAAACACACATATGGGATGCACAAAATTGGTTAAAAACCCTAATTGGACAAGCATAAGCTTAGGGTGGACGAAAATGACCTAAATGTTAATCCAATGACACAAAACACCTATTGGATGCACACGATTGTTTAAAAACCTTAATTGGACAAGAATAAATCTATGGAGGATGAAATTGACCTAATTGCACAAGATTGGTTAAAAACCATAATTGGTCAAGAATAAGCCTATGGAGTACGAAAATGACCTAACAGTTCATCCAATGACACAAATCAACTTATTGGATGCGCAAGATTGGTTAGAAACCCTAATTGGACAAGAATAAGCCTAAGGTGGAGGAAAATGACCTAATTGTTCATCGAATGAAACAAACACACCTATTGGGTGCACAAAATTGTTTAAAAACTCTAATTGGACAAGAATAAATCCATGGAGGACGAAAATGACCTAATTGCACAAGATTGGTTAAAAACCCTAATTGGTCAAGAATAAGCATAGGGAGGACGAAAATGACCTAATTGTTCATCCCATGACACAAACACACCTATTGGATGCACAAGATTGGTTAAAAATCCAAATTGATCAAGAATAAGCCTAGGGTGCACGAAATTGACCTAATTGTTCTTCTAATGACCCAAATTATCTTATTGGATGCACAAGATTGGTTAAAAACCCTAATTGGACAAGAATAAGCCTAGGGAGGAAGAAAATGACATAGATGTTCATTCAATGACACAAAAACAGCTATTGGATGCACAAGATTGTTTAAAAACCCTAATTGGACAAGATTAAATCTATGGAGGACGAAAATGACCTAATTGCACAAGATTGGTTAGAAACCCTAATTGGAGAAAAATAAGCCTAGGGTGGACGAATATGACCTAATTGTTCATCCAATGACACAAATACACCTATTGGTTGCAAAAGATTGTTTAAAAACCCTAATTCGACTAGAATAAATCTATGGATGACGAAAATGACCTAATTGTTCATCCAATGACACAAACACAGCTATTGGATGCAAAAGATTGGTTAAAACTCTAATTGGACAAGAATATGCCTAGGGAGGACGAAAATGACCTAAATGTTAATCCAACGACAGAAATGAACTTATTGGATGCACAAGATTGTTTAAAAACCTTAATTGGTCAAGAATAAGCCTAGGGAGGACGAAAATGACCTAATTGATCATCCCATGACACAAACACACCTATTGGATGCTCAAGATTGGTTAAAAATCCCAATTGGACAAGAATAAGCCTTGTGAAGAAAAAAACGACCTAAATGTTAATTCAATGAGTCAAATGAACTTATTGGATGCATAAGATTGGATAAAAACCCTTATTGGACTAGAATAAGCCTAGGGTGGACGAAAATGACCAAATTGTTCATCCAATGACACAAACACACCTATTGGACATGCACAAGATAGTTTAAAAACCCTAATTGGACAAGAATAAATCTATGGAGGACGATAATTATCTAATTGTTCATTTAATGACACTAACGCACCTATCGGATGCACAAAATTGGTTAAAAACCCTAATTGGACTAGCATAAGCCTAGGGAGTACAAAAGTGACCTAAATGTTAATCAAATGACACAAATGAACTTATTGGTTGCACAAGATTGGTTAAAAACCCTAATTGCACAAGAATATGCCTATGGAGGACGAAAATGACGTAAATGTTAATCGAATGACACAAATAAACTTATTGGATGCACATGATTGGTTAGAAACCCTAATTGGACAAGAATAAGCCTAGGGAGGACGAAAATGACCTAATTGTTCACCCAGTGACACAAACACACCTATTGGATGCACAAGATTGGTTAAAAACCCTAATTCGACAAGAATATGCCTAGGGAGGACGAAAATGTTCTAAGTTTGAATCCAATGACAAAAATGAACTTATTGGATAAGCCTAGGGAGGACGAAAATAACCTAAATGTTCATCCAATGACATAAACAAACCTATTGGATAAAAACACAAATTGGTCAAGGATAAGCCTTGGGAGGAAGAAACTGACCTAATTGTTCATCCAATGACACAAACACACCTATTGGATTCACAAGATTGTTTGAAAACCCTAATTGGACAAGAATAAGCCTAGGGAGGACGAAAATGACCTAATTGTTCATCCAGTGACACAAACACACCTATCAGATGCACAAGATTGGTTAAAAACCCATATTGGACAAGAATATGCCTTTGGAGGACGAAAGTGACCTAAGTTTGAATCCAATGACCCAAATGAACTTATCGGATGCACAAGATTGGTTAAAAACCCTAATTGCACAATAATAATCCTAGGGAGGACAAAAATAACCTAAATGTTCATCCAATGACATAAACACACCTATTGGATGCACAAGATTGGATAAAAACATTAATTGGTCAAGGATATGCCTAGGGAGGATGAAAATGACCTAAATGTTAATCCAATGACACAAATCAACTTATTGGATACACAAGATTGGTTAAAAACCCCAGTTGTACAAGAATACGCCTAGGGAGCACGACAATGACCTAATTGTTCATCCAATGACCCAAATCATCTTATTGGATGCACAAGATTGGTTAGAAACCCTTATTTGACAAGAATAAGCCTTGGGATGACGAAAATGACATAATTCTTCATCCAACGACACAAAAACAGCTATTGGATGCACAAGATTGATTAAAAACCCTAATTGGAAAAGAATAAATCTATGGAGGACGAAAATGACCTAATTGCACAAGATTGGTTAGAAACCCTAATTGGACAAGAATAAGCCTAGGGAGGACGAAAATGACCTAATTGTTCATCCAGTGACACAAAAACACCTATTGGATGCACAAGAATGGTTAAAAACCCTAATTCGACAAGAATATGCCTAGGGAGGACGAAAATGTTCTAAGATTGAATCCAATGACAAAAATGAACTTATTGGATGCACAAGATTTGTTAAAAACCCTAATTGCACAACAATAAGCCTAGGGAGGACGAAAATAACCTAAATGTTCTTGCAATGACATAAACACACCTATTGGATAAAACCACAAATTGGTCAAGGATAAGCCTAGGGAGGAAGAAACTGACCTAATTGTTCATCCAATGACACAAACACACCTATCGGATTCACAAGATTGTTTGAAAACCCTAATTGGACAAGAATAAGCCTAGGGAGGACGAAAATGACCTAATTGTTCATCCAGTGACACAAACACACCTATCAGATGCACAAGATTGGTTAAAAACCCGTATTGGACAAGAATATGCCTAGGAAGGACGAAAGTGAGCTAAGTTTGAACCCAATCACCCAAATGAACTTATTGGATGCACAAGATTGGTTAAAAACCCTAATTGCACAACAATAAGCCTAGGGAGGACAAAAATAACCTAAATGTTCATCCAATGACATAAACACACCTATTGGATGCACAAGATTGGATAAAAACATTCATTGGTCAAGGATAAGCCTAGGGAGAGAGAAGATGACCTAATTGTTCATCCAATGACACAAACACACCTATTGGTTTCACAAGATTGCTTGAGAACCCTAATTGGACAAGAATAAATCTTTGGAGGACGAAAATGACCTAATTGTTCATCCAATGACACAAACACACATATGGGATGCACAAAATTGGTTAAAAACCCTAATTGGACAAGCATAAGCTTAGGGTGGACGAAAATGACCTAAATGTTAATCCAATGACACAAAACACCTATTGGATGCACACGATTGTTTAAAAACCTTAATTGGACAAGAATAAATCTATGGAGGATGAAATTGACCTAATTGCACAAGATTGGTTAAAAACCATAATTGGTCAAGAATAAGCCTATGGAGTACGAAAATGACCTAACAGTTCATCCAATGACACAAATCAACTTATTGGATGCGCAAGATTGGTTAGAAACCCTAATTGGACAAGAATAAGCCTAAGGTGGAGGAAAATGACCTAATTGTTCATCGAATGAAACAAACACACCTATTGGGTGCACAAAATTGTTTAAAAACTCTAATTGGACAAGAATAAATCCATGGAGGACGAAAATGACCTAATTGCACAAGATTGGTTAAAAACCCTAATTGGTCAAGAATAAGCATAGGGAGGACGAAAATGACCTAATTGTTCATCCCATGACACAAACACACCTATTGGATGCACAAGATTGGTTAAAAATCCAAATTGATCAAGAATAAGCCTAGGGTGCACGAAATTGACCTAATTGTTCTTCTAATGACCCAAATTATCTTATTGGATGCACAAGATTGGTTAAAAACCCTAATTGGACAAGAATAAGCCTAGGGAGGAAGAAAATGACATAGATGTTCATTCAATGACACAAAAACAGCTATTGGATGCACAAGATTGTTTAAAAACCCTAATTGGACAAGATTAAATCTATGGAGGACGAAAATGACCTAATTGCACAAGATTGGTTAGAAACCCTAATTGGAGAAAAATAAGCCTAGGGTGGACGAATATGACCTAATTGTTCATCCAATGACACAAATACACCTATTGGTTGCAAAAGATTGTTTAAAAACCCTAATTCGACTAGAATAAATCTATGGATGACGAAAATGACCTAATTGTTCATCCAATGACACAAACACAGCTATTGGATGCAAAAGATTGGTTAAAACTCTAATTGGACAAGAATATGCCTAGGGAGGACGAAAATGACCTAAATGTTAATCCAACGACAGAAATGAACTTATTGGATGCACAAGATTGTTTAAAAACCTTAATTGGTCAAGAATAAGCCTAGGGAGGACGAAAATGACCTAATTGATCATCCCATGACACAAACACACCTATTGGATGCTCAAGATTGGTTAAAAATCCCAATTGGACAAGAATAAGCCTTGTGAAGAAAAAAACGACCTAAATGTTAATTCAATGAGTCAAATGAACTTATTGGATGCATAAGATTGGATAAAAACCCTTATTGGACTAGAATAAGCCTAGGGTGGACGAAAATGACCAAATTGTTCATCCAATGACACAAACACACCTATTGGACACGCACAAGATAGTTTAAAAACCCTAATTGGACAAGAATAAATCTATGGAGGACGATAATTATCTAATTGTTCATTTAATGACACTAACGCACCTATCGGATGCACAAAATTGGTTAAAAACCCTAATTGGACTAGCATAAGCCTAGGGAGTACAAAAGTGACCTAAATGTTAATCAAATGACACAAATGAACTTATTGGTTGCACAAGATTGGTTAAAAACCCTAATTGCACAAGAATATGCCTATGGAGGACGAAAATGACGTAAATGTTAATCGAATGACACAAATAAACTTATTGGATGCACATGATTGGTTAGAAACCCTAATTGGACAAGAATAAGCCTAGGGAGGACGAAAATGACCTAATTGTTCACCCAGTGACACAAACACACCTATTGGATGCACAAGATTGGTTAAAAACCCTAATTCGACAAGAATATGCCTAGGGAGGACGAAAATGTTCTAAGTTTGAATCCAATGACAAAAATGAACTTATTGGATAAGCCTAGGGAGGACGAAAATAACCTAAATGTTCATCCAATGACATAAACAAACCTATTGGATAAAAACACAAATTGGTCAAGGATAAGCCTTGGGAGGAAGAAACTGACCTAATTGTTCATCCAATGACACAAACACACCTATTGGATTCACAAGATTGTTTGAAAACCCTAATTGGACAAGAATAAGCCTAGGGAGGACGAAAATGACCTAATTGTTCATCCAGTGACACAAACACACCTATCAGATGCACAAGATTGGTTAAAAACCCATATTGGACAAGAATATGCCTTGGGAGGACGAAAGTGACCTAAGTTTGAATCCAATGACCCAAATGAACTTATCGGATGCACAAGATTGGTTAAAAACCCTAATTGCACAATAATAATCCTAGGGAGGACAAAAATAACCTAAATGTTCATCCAATGACATAAACACACCTATTGGATGCACAAGATTGGATAAAAACATTAATTGGTCAAGGATATGCCTAGGGAGGATGAAAATGACCTAAATGTTAATCCAATGACACAAATCAACTTATTGGATACACAAGATTGGTTAAAAACCCCAGTTGTACAAGAATACGCCTAGGGAGCACGACAATGACCTAATTGTTCATCCAATGACCCAAATCATCTTATTGGATGCACAAGATTGGTTAGAAACCCTTATTTGACAAGAATAAGCCTTGGGATGACGAAAATGACATAATTCTTCATCCAACGACACAAAAACAGCTATTGGATGCACAAGATTGATTAAAACCCTAATTGGAAAAGAATAAATCTATGGAGGACGAAAATGACCTAATTGCACAAGATTGGTTAGAAACCCTAATTGGACAAGAATAAGCCTAGGGAGGACGAAAATGACCTAATTGTTCATCCAGTGACACAAAAACACCTATTGGATGCACAAGATTTGTTAAAAACCCTAATTCGACAAGAATATGCCTAGGGAGGACGAAAATGTTCTAAGTTTGAATCCGATGACAAAAATGAACTTATTGGATGCACAAGATTTGTTAAAAACCCTAATTGCACAACAATAAGCCTAGGGAGGACGAAAATAACCTAAACGTTCTTGCAATGGCATAAACACACCTAGTGGATAAAAACACAAATTGGTCAAGGATAAGCCTAGGGAGGAAGAAACTGACCTAATTATTCATCCAATGACACAAACACACCAATTGGATTCACAAGATTGTTTGAAAACCCTAATTGGACAAGAATAAGCCTAGGGAGGACGAATATGACCTAATTGTTCATCCAGTGACACAAACACACCTATCAGATGCACAAGATTGGTTAAAAACCCGTATTGGACAAGCATAAGCCTAGGGAGTACAAAAGTGACCTAAGTGTTAATCAAATGACACAAATGAACTTATTGGTTGCACAAGATTGGTTAAAAACCATAATTGGACAAGAATATGCCTATGGAGGACGAAAATGACCTAAATGTTAATCGAATGACACAAATAAACTTATTGGATGCACAAGATTGGTTAGAAACCCTAATTGGACAAGAATAAGCCTAGGGAGGACGAAAATGACCTAATTGTTCATCCAGTGACACAAAAACACCTATTGGATGCACAAGAATGGTTAAAACCCCTAATTCGACAAGAATATGCCTAGGGAGGACGAAAATGTTCTAAGATTGAATCCAATGACAAAAATGAACTTATTGGATGCACAAGATTTGTTAAAAACCCTAATTGCACAACAATAAGCCTAGGGAGGACGAAAATAACCTAAATGTTCTTGCAATGACATAAACACACCTATTGGATAAAACCACTTATTGGTCAAGGATAAGCCTAGGGAGGAAGAAACTGACCTAATTGTTCATCCAATGACACAAACACACCTATCGGATTCACAAGATTGTTTGAAAACCCTAATTGGACAAGAATAAGCCTAGGGAGGACGAAAATGACCTAATTGTTCATCCAGTGACACAAACACACCTATCAGATGCACAAGATTGGTTAAAAACCCGTATTGGACAAGAATATGCCTAGGAAGGACGAAAGTGAGCTAAGTTTGAACCCAATCACCCAAATGAACTTATTGGATGCACAAGATTGGTTAAAAACCCTAATTGCACAACAATAAGCCTAGGGAGGACAAAAATAACCTAAATGTTCATCCAATGACATAAACACACCTATTGGATGCACAAGATTGGATAAAAACATTCATTGGTCAAGGATAAGCCTAGGGAGAAAGAAGATGACCTAATTGTTCATCCAAAGACTCAAACACACCTATTGGTTTCACAAGATTGCTTGAGAACCCTAATTGGACAAGAATAAATCCTTGGAGGACGAAAATGACCTAATTGTTCATCCAATGACACAAACACACCTATGGGATGGACATGATTGGTTAAAAACCCTAATTGGACAAGCATAAGCTTATGGTGGACGAAAATGACCTAAATATTAATCCGATGACCCAAATGAACTTATTGGATGCACAAGATTGGTTAAAAACTCTAATTGGACAAGCATATGCCTAAGGAGGATGAAAATGACCAAATTGTTCATCCAATGACACAAACACACATATTGGACACGCACAAGATAGTTTAAAAACCCTAATTGGACAAGAATAAATCTATGGAGGACGATAATTACCTAATTGTTCATTTAATGACACAAACGCACATATCGGATGCACAAGATTGGTTAAAAACCCTAATTGGACAAGCATAAGCCTAGGGAGTACAAAAGTGACCTAAGTGTTAATCAAATGACACAAATGAACTTATTGGTTGCACAAGATTGGTTAAAAACCATAATTGCACAAGAATATGCCTATGGAGGACGAAAATGACCTAAATGTTAATCGAATGACACAAATAAACTTATTGGATGCACAAGATTGGTTAGAAACCCTAATTGGACAAGAATAAGCCTAGGGAGGACGAAAATGACCTAATTGTTCATCCAGTGACACAAAAACACCTATTGGATGCACAAGAATGGTTAAAAACCCTAATTCGACAAGAATATGCCTAGGGAGGACGAAAATGTTCTAAGATTGAATCCAATGACAAAAATGAACTTATTGGATGCACAAGATTTGTTAAAAACCCTAATTGCACAACAATAAGCCTAGGGAGGACGAAAATAACCTAAATGTTCTTGCAATGACATAAACACACCTATTGGATAAAACCACAAATTGGTCAAGGATAAGCCTAGGGAGGAAGAAACTGACCTAATTGTTCATCCAATGACACAAACACACCTATCGGATTCACAAGATTGTTTGAAAACCCTAATTGGACAAGAATAAGCCTAGGGAGGACGAAAATGACCTAATTGTTCATCCAGTGACACAAACACACCTATCAGATGCACAAGATTGGTTAAAAACCCGTATTGGACAAGAATATGCCTAGGAAGGACGAAAGTGAGCTAAGTTTGAACCCAATCACCCAAATGAACTTATTGGATGCACAAGATTGGTTAAAAACCCTAGTTGGACAAGAATAAGCCTAGGGAGGACGAAAATCACCTAATTGTTCATCCAATAACTCAAACACACCTGTTGGATGCACAAGATTGGTCAAGAATGAGCCTAGGGAGCACGAAAATGTCCTAATTGGTCATCCAATGACCCAAATAATCTTATTGGATGCCCAAGATTGGTTCGAAACCCTAATTGGACTAGAATAAGCCTAGGGAGGACGAAATTGACAATTGTTCATCCAATGACACAAAAACACCTATTGGATGCACACGATTGTTTAAAAACCATAATTGGACAAGGATAAATCTATGGAGGACGAAATTGACCTAATTGCACAAGATTGGTTAAAAACCATAATTGGTTAAGAATTAGCCTATGGAGGACGAAAATGACCTAATAGTTCATCCAACGACACAAATCAACTTATTGGATGCGCAAGATTGGTTAGAAACCCTAATTGGAAAAGAATAAGCCTAAGGAGGGGGAAAATGACCTAATTGTTCATCCAATGAAACAAACACACCTATTGGGTGCACAAGATTGTTT
The DNA here is from genome assembly GCA_037974875.1 of Cicer bijugum. Lineage (NCBI taxonomy): Eukaryota > Viridiplantae > Streptophyta > Magnoliopsida > Fabales > Fabaceae > Cicer > Cicer bijugum. The sequence continues at coordinate 82,438 of JBBPBT010000625.1, read as the reverse complement.
AAAAACTCTTATTGGACAAGAATAAATCTATGGAGGACGAAAATGACCTAATTGCACAAGATTGGTTAAAAACCCTAATTGGTCAAGAATAAGCATAGGGAGGACGAAAATGACCTAGTTGTTCATCCAATGACACAAACACACCTATTGGATGCAAAAGATTGGTTAAAAATCCGAATTGGTCAAGAATAAGCCTAGGGAGCACGAAAATGACCTAATTGTTCATCCAATGACCCAAATCATCTTATTGGATGCACAAGATTGGTTAAAAACCCAAATTGGACAAGAATAAGCCTAGGGAGGAAGAAAATGACATAATTGTTCATTCAATGACACAAAAACACCTATTGGATGCACAAGATGGTATAAAAACCCTAATTGGACAATAATAAATCTATGGAGGACGAAAATGACCTAATTGCACCAGATTGGTTAGAAACCCTAATTGGAAAAGAATAAGCATAGGGTGGACGAATATGACTTAATTGTTCATCCAATGACACAAACACACCTATTGGGTGCAAAAGATTGTTTAAAAACCCTAATTCGACAAGAATAAGTCTATGGATAACGAAAATGACTTAATTGTTCATCAAATGACACAAACACACCTATTGGATGCACAAGATTGGTTAAAACCCTAATTGGAAAAGCATATGCCTAGGGAGGACAAAAATGACCTAAATGTTAATCCAATTATAGAAATGAACTTATTGGATGCACAAGATTGTTTAAAAACCTTAATTTGTCAAGAATAAGCCTAGGGAGGACGAAAATGACCTAATTGATCATCCCATGACACAAACATACCTATTGGATGCACAAGATTGGTTAAAAACCCCAATTGGACAAGAATAAGCCTTGGGAAGAAAAAAATGACATAAACGTTAATTCAATGAGACAAATGAACTTATTGGACGCACAAGATTGGTTAAAAACCCTAATTGGACAAGCATAAGCCTTGGGAGGACGAAAATGACCTAATTGTTCATCCAGTGACACAAACACACCTATTGGATGCACAAGATTGGTTAAAAACCCTAATTCGACAAGAATATGCCTAGGGAGGACGAAAATGTTCTAAGTTTGAATCCAATGACAAAAATGAACTTATTGGATGCACAAGATTTGTTAAAAACCCTAATTAGACAAGAATATGCCTAAGGAAGATGAAAATGACCTAAATGTTAATCCAATGACACAAATCAACTTATTGGATGCACAAGAATGACCTAAATGTTAATCCAATGACACAAATCAACTTATTGGATGCACAAGATTGGTTAAAAACCCTAGTTGGACAAGAATAAGCCTAGGGAGGACGAAAATCACCTAATTGTTCATCCAATAACTCAAACACACCTGTTGGATGCACAAGATTGGTCAAGAATGAGCCTAGGGAGCACGAAAATGTCCTAATTGGTCATCCAATGACCCAAATAATCTTATTGGATGCCCAAGATTGGTTCGAAACCCTAATTGGACTAGAATAAGCCTAGGGAGGACGAAATTGAAATTGTTCATCCAATGACACAAAAACACCTATTGGATGCACACGATTGTTTAAAAACCATAATTGGACAAGAATAAATCTATGGAGGACGAAATTGACCTAATTGCACAAGATTGGTTAAAAACCATAATTGGTTAAGAATTAGCCTATGGAGGACGAAAATGACCTAATAGTTCATCCAATGACACAAATCAACTTATTGGATGCGCAAGATTGGTTAGAAACCCTAATTGGAAAAGAATAAGCCTAAGGAGGGGGAAAATGACCTAATTGTTCATCCAATGAAACAAACACACCTATTGGGTGCACAAGATTGTTTAAAAACTCTTATTGGACAAGAATAAATCTATGGAGGACGAAAATGACCTAATTGCACAAGATTGGTTAAAAACCCTAATTGGTCAAGAATAAGCATAGGGAGGACGAAAATGACCTTGTTGTTCATCCAATGACACAAACACACCTATTGGATGCACAAGATTGGTTAAGAATCCAAATTGGTCAAGAATAAGCCTAGGGAACAAGAAAATGATCTAATTGGTCATCCAATGACCCAAATCATCATATTGGATGCACAAGATTGGTTAGAAACCCTAATTGGACAAGAATAAGCTTAGGGAGGACGGAATTGACAATTGTTCATCCAATGAAACAAAAACACATATTGGATGCACACGATTGTATAAAAACCCTAATTGGACAAGAATAAATCTATGGAGGACGAAATTGACCTAACTGCACAAGATTGGTTAAAAACCATAATTGGTCAAGAATAAGCCTATGGAGGACGAAAATGACCTAATAATTCATCCAATGACACAAATCAACTTATTGGATGCACAAGATTTGTGAGAAACCCTAATTGGACAAGAATAAGCCTAAGGAGGAGGAAAATGACCTAATTGTTCGTCCAATGAAACAAACACACCTATTGGGTGCACAAGATTGTTTAAAAACTCTAATTGGACAAGAATAAATGTATGGAGGACGAAAATGACCTAATTGCACAAGATTGGTTAAAAACCCTAAATGGTCAAGAATAAGCATAGGGAGGATAAAAATGACCTAATTGTTCATCCAATGACACAAACACACCTATTGGATGCACAAGATTGGTTAAAAATCCAAATTGGTCAAGAATAAGCCTAGGGAGCACGAAAATGACCTAATTGTTCATCCAATGACCGAAATCATCTTATTGGATGCACAAGATTGGTTAAAAACCCTAATTGGACAAGAATAAGCCTAGGGTGGAAGAAAATGACATAATTGTTCATCCAATGACACAAAAACACCTATTGGATGCACAAGATTGTATAAAAACCCTAATTCGACAAGAATAAATCTATGGATGACGAAAATGACTTAATTGATCATCCAATGACACAAACACACCTATTGGATGCTCAAGATTGGTTAAAACCCTAATTGGAAAAGCATATGCCTAGGGAGGACGAAAATGACCTAAATGTTAATCCAATGACAGAAATGAACAGATTGGATGCACAAGATTGTTTAAAAACCCTAATTGGTGAAGAATAAGCCTAGGGAGGACGAAAATGAACTAATTGATCATCCCCTGACACAAACACACCTATTGGATGCACAAGATTGGTTAAAAACCCCAATTGGACAAGAATAAGCCTTGGGAAGAAAAAAAAGACCTAAATGTTAATTCAATGAGACAAATGAACTTATTGGACGCACAAGATTGGTTAAAAACACTACTTAGACAGGCATAAGCCTAGGGAGTACAAAAGTGACCTAAATGTTAATCAAATGACACAAATGAACTTATTGGTTGCACAAGATTGGTTAAAAACACTAATTGCACAAGAATATGCCTATGGAGGACGAAAATGACCTAAATGTTAATCGAATGACACAAATAAACATATTGGATGCACATGGTTGGTTAGAAACCCTAATTGGACAAGAATAAGCCTAGGGAGGACGAAAATGACCTAATTGTTCATCCAGTGACACAAACACACCTATCGGATGCACAAGATTGGTTAAAAACCGTAATTGGACAAGAATATGCCTAGGGAGGACGAAAATGTTCTAAGTTTGAATCCAATGACACAAATGAACTTATTGGATGCAGAAGATTTGTTAAAAACCGCAATTGCACAACAATAAGCCTAGGGAGGACGAAAATAACCTAAATGTTCATTCAATGACATAATAACACCTATTCGATATAAACAATAATTGGTCTAGGATATGCCTAGGGAGGAAGAAAATGACCTAATTGTTCATCCATTGACACAAACACACCTATTGGATTCAGAAGATTGTTTGAAAACCCTAATTGGACAAGAATAAATCTATGGAGGTCAAAAATGACCTAATTATTCATCCAATTACACAAACACACCTATGGGATGCACAAGATTGGTTAAAAACCCTAATTGGACAAGCATAAGCTTAGAGAGGACGAAAATGACCTAAACGTTAATCCGATGATCCAAATGAAATTATTGGATGCACAAGAAGGGTTAAAAACCACAATTGGACAAGAATATGCATAGGGAGGACGAATATGACCTAAATGTTAATCCAATTACACAAATCAACTTATTGGATGCACAAGATTGGTTAAAAACCTTAATTGGACAAGAATAAACCTAGGGAGGACGAATATCACTTAATTGTTCATCCAATAACTTAAACACACCTATTCGATGCACATGATTGGTTAAAAACCCTAATTGGTCAAGAATATGCATAGGGAGGACGAAAATGTCCTAAATGTTAATCCAATGACACAAACACACCTATCGGATGCACAAGATTGATAAAAAAACCCTAATTAGAGAAGAATATGCCTAGGGATCGCGAAAATGACCTAAATGTTAATCCAATGACAAAAATGAACTTATTGGATGCACAAGATTAGGTGCAAAAGATTGTTTAAAAACCATAATTCGACAAGAATAAATCTATGGAGGATGAAAATGACTGAATTGTTCATCCAATGACTCAAACACACCTATTGGATGCAAAAGATTGGATAAAAACCCAAATTGGACAAGAATAAGCCTAGGGAGGAAGAAAATGACCAAATTGTTCATCCAATGACACAAACATACCTATTGGACATGCAGAAGATTGTTTAAAAACCCAAACACACCTATTGGATGCAAAAGATTGGTTAAAAACCCTAATTGGACAAGCATAAGCCTAGGGAGTACAAAACTGACCTAAATGTTAATCAAATGACACAAATGAACTTATTGGATGCACAAGATTGGTTAAAAACCCTAATTGCACAAGAATATGCCTAGGGAGGACGAAAATGACCTAAATGTTAATAAAATGACACTAATCAAATTATTGGATGCACAAGATTGGTTAGAAACCCTAATTGGACAACAATAAGCCTAGGGAGGACGAAAATGACCTAATTGTTCATCCAGTGACACAAACACACCTATGGGATGTACAAGATTGGTTAAAAACCCTAATTGGTCAAGAATAAGCTTATGGAGGACGAAAATGACCTAATAGTTGATCCAATGAAACAAATCAACTTATTGGATGCACAATATTGGTTAGAAACCTTAATTGAACAAGAATAAGCCTAGGGAGGAGGAAAATGACCAATTGTTCATCCAATGACACAAACACACCTATTGGACATGCAGAAGAATGTTTAAAAACCCTAAGTGGACATGAATAAATCTAGGGAGGACGAAAATTAACTAATTGTTCATTTAATGAGACAAACACACCTATTGGATGCCCATGATTGGTTAAAAACCCTAATTGGACAAGCATAAGTCTAGGGAGTACAAAAGTGACCTAAATGTTAATTAAATGACACAAATGAACTTGTTGGTTGCACAAGATTGGTTAAAAATCCTAATTGCGCAAGAATATGCCTTTGGAGGACAAAAATGACCTAAATGTTAATCGAATGACACAAATAAACTTATTGGATGCACAAGATTGGTTAGAAACTCTAATTGGACAAGAATAAACCTAGGGAGGACGAAAATGACCTAATTGTTCATCCAGTGACAGAAACACACCTATCGGATGCACAAGATTGGTTAAAAACCGTAATTGGACAAGAATATGCCTAGGGAGGACGAAAATGTTCTAAGTTTGAATCCAATGACACAAATGAACTTATTGGATGCACAAGATTTGTTAAAAACCGTAATAGCACAACAATAAGCCTAGGGAGGACGAAAATGACCTAAATGTTCATTCAATGACATAATAACACCTATTGGATAAAAACATTAATTGGTCTAGGATAAGCCTAGGGAGGAAGAAAATGACCTAATTGTTCATCCATTGACACAAACACACCTATTGTGAGAAAGCCTAATTGGAAAAGAATATGCATAGGGAGGACGAATATGACCTAAATGTTAATCCAATTACACAAATCAACTTAAACACACCTATTCGATGCACAAGATTGGTTAAAAACCTTAATTGGACAAGAATAAGCCTAGGGAGGACGAATATCACTTAATTGTTCATCCAATAACTTAAACACACCTGTTCGATGCACATGATTGGTTAAAAACCCTAATTGGTCAAGAATATGCATAGGGAGGATGAAAATGTCCTAAATGTTAATCCAATGACACAAACACACCTATCGGATGCACAAGATTGATGAAAAACCCTAATTAGAGAAGAATATGCCTAGGGATCGCGAAAATGACCTAAATGTTAATCCCATGACAAAAATGAACTTATTGGTTGCACAAGATTGGGTGCAAAAGATTGTTTAAAAACCATAATTCGACAAGAATAAGTCTATGGAGGATGAAAATGACTGAATTGTTCATCCAATGACTCAAACACACCTATTGGATGCAAAAGATTGGATAAAAACCCAAATTGGACAAGAATAAGCCTAGGGAGGAAAAAAATGACCAAATTGTTCATCCAATGACAGAAACACACCTATTGGACATGCAGAAGATTGTTTAAAAACCCAAACACACCTATTGGATGCACAAGATTGGTTAAAAACCCTAATTGGACAAGCATAAGCCTAGGGAGTACAAAACTGACCTAAATGTTAATCAAATGACACAAATGAACTTATTGGATGCACAAGATTGGTTAAAAACCCTAATTGCACAAGAATATGCCTAGGGAGGACGAAAATGACCTAAATGTTAATAAAATGACACAAATCAACTTATTGGATGCACAAGATTGGTTAGAAACCCTAATTGGACAACAATAAGCCTAGGGAGGACGAAAATGACCTAATTGTTCATCCAGTGACACAAACACACCTATGGGATGTACAAGATTGGTTAAAAACCCTAATTGGACAAGCATAAGCTTAGAAAGGACGAAATTGACCTAATTGCACAAGATTGGTTAAAAACCCTAATTGGTCAAGAATAAGCTTATGGAGGACGAAAATGACATAATTGTTCATCCAACGACACAAAAACACCTATAGGATGCACAAGATTGTTTAAAAACCATAAATGGACAAGAATAAATCTATGGAGGACGAAAATGACCTAATTGCACAAGATTGGTTAGAAAACCTAATTGGACAAGAATAAGCCTAGGGAGGACGAATATGACCTAATTGTTCATCCAATGACACATATATTGGGTGCAAAAGATTGTTATAAAACCCTAATTCGACAAGAATATATCTATGGAGGACGAAAATGACCTAATTGTTCATCCAATGACACAAACACACCAATTGGATGCTCAAGATTGGATAAAAACCCTAATTGGACAAGAATAAGCCTGGGGAGGACGAAAATGACCAAATTGTTCATCCAATGACACAAACACACCTATTGGACATGCACAAGATTGTTTAAAAACCCTAATTGGACAAGAATAAATCTAGGGAGGACGAAAATTACCTAATTGTTCATTTAATGACACAAACACACCTATTGGATGCCCAAGAGTGGTTATAAACCCTAATTGGACAAGCATAAGCCTAGGGACTACTAAAGTGACCTAAATGTTAATCAAATGACACAAATGAACTTTTTGGATGCACAAGATTGGTTAAAAACCCTAATTGCACAAGAATTTGCCTAGGGAGGACGAAAAGGACCTAAATGTTAATCCAATGACAAAAATCAACTTATTGGATGCACAAGATTGGTTAGAAACCCTAATTGGACAAGAATAAGCCTAGGGAGGATGAAAATGACCTAATTGCCCAAGATTGGTTAGAAACCCTAATTGGACAAGAATAAGCCTAGGGAGGACGAATATAACCTAATTGTTCATCGAATGACACAAACACACCTATTGGGTGCAAAAGATTGTTTAAAAACCCTAATTCGACAAGAATAAATCTATGGAGGACGAAAATGACCTAATTGTTCATCCAATGACACAAACACACCTATTGGATGCACAAGATTGGGTAAAAACCATAATTGGACAAGAATAAGCCTAGGGGAACGAAAAAGACCAAATTGTTCATCCAATGACACAAACACACCTATTGGACATGCACAAGATTGTTTAAAAACCCTGATTCGACAAGAATAAATCTAGGGAGGATGAAAGTTACCAAATTGTTCATTTAATGACACAAACACACCTATTGGATGCACAAGATTGGTTAAAAACCCTAATTGGACAAACATAAGCCTAGGGAGTACAAAATGACCGAAATGTTAATACAATGATTGGTTAGAAACCATAATTGCACAAGAAACCATAATTGCACAAGAATATGCCTAGGGGGGATGAAAATGACCTAAATGTTAATACAATGACACAAATCAACTTATTGGATGCACAAGATTGGTTAGAAACCCTAATTGGACAAGAATAAACCTAGGGAGGACGAAAATGACCTAATTGTTCATCCAGTGACACAACCACACCTATCGAATGCACAAGATTGGTTAAAAACCCTAATTGGACAAGAATATGATAGGGAGGACGAAAATGTTCTAAGTTTGAATACACAATGACACAAATGAACTTATTGGATGCACAAGATTTTTGAAAAACCCTAATTGCACAACAATAAGCCGAGGGAGGACAAAAGTAACCTAAATGTTCATCCAATGACATAAACGCACCTATTGGATGCACAAGATTGGATAAAAACACTAATTGGTCAAGGATAAGCCTAGGGAGGAAGAAAATGACCTAATTGTTCATCCAATGACACAAACACACCTATTAGATTCACAAGATTGTTTGAAAACCCTAATTGGTCAAGAATAAATCTATGGAGGACGAAATTGACCTAATTCTTCATCCAATGACACAAACACACCTATGGGATGCACAAAATTGGTTAGAAACCCTAAATGGACAAGCATAAGCTTAGAGGGGATGAAAATGACCTAAAAGTTAATCCGATGACCCAAATGAACTTATTGGATTCACAAGATTGGTTAAAAACCATAATTGGACAAGAATATGCCTAGGGAGGATGAAAATGACCTAAATGTTAATCCAATGACATAAATCAACTTATTGGATGCACAAGATTGGTTAAAAACCCTAATTGGACAAGAATAAGCATAGGGAGGACGAAAATCACCTAATTGTTCATCCAATAACTTTAACACACTTATTCGATGCACATGATTGGTTAAAAACCCTAATTGGTCAAGAATATGCATAGTGAGGACGAAAATATCCTAAATGTTAATCCAAATGACACAAATCAACTTATTGGATGCACAAGATTGGTTAAAAACCATAAATGGACAAGACTAAGCCTAGGGAATACAAAAATGACCTAATTGTTCGTCGAATGACAAAAACACACTTATTGGATGCACAAGATTGATAAAAAAAACCCTAATTAGTGAAGAATATGCCTAAGGATCGCAAAAATGACCTAAATGTTAATCTAATGACAAAAATGAACTTATTGGATGCACATGATTAGTTAAAAGCCCTAATTGGACAACAACATGCCTAGCGAGGACGATAATGACGTAAATGATAATTCTATGACAAAAATGAACTTATTCGATGCACAAGATTGGATAGAAACCGTAATTGGACAGGAATAAGCCTAGGGAGTACGAAAATGACCTAATTGTTCATCCAATGACACAAACACACCTATTGTGTGCAAAAGATTGTTTAAAAACCCTAATTCGACATGAATAAATCTATGGAGGTCTAAAATGACCTAATTGTTCATCCAATGACACAAACACACCTATTGGATGCACAAGATTGGGTAAAAACCATAATTGGACAAGAATAAGCCTAGGGGAACGAAAAAGACTAAATTGTTCATCCAATAACACAAACACACCTATTGGACATGCACAAGATTGTTTAAAAACCCTGATTCGACAAGAATAAATCTAGGGAGGATGAAAGTTACCAAATTGTTGATTTAATGACACAAACACACCTATTGGATGCACAAGATTGGTTAAAAACCCTAATTGGACAAACATAAGCCTAAGGAGTACAAAAGTGACCTAAATGATAATCAAATGACACGAATGAACTTATTGGATGCACAACATTGGTTAGAAACCCTAATTGCACAAGAATATGCCTAGGGAGGACGAAAATGACCTAAATGTTAATACAATGACACAAATCAACTTATTGGATGCACAAGATTGGTTAGAAACCCTAATTGGACAAGAATAAACCTAGGGAGGACGAAAATGACCTAATTGTTCATCCAGTGACACAAACACACCTATCGAATGCACAAGATTGGTTAAAAACCCTAATTGGACAAGAATATGCTAGGGAGGACGAAAATGTTCTAAGTTTGAATACAATGACACAAATGAACTTATTGGATGCACAAGATTTTTTAAAAACCCTAATTGCACAACAATAAGCCTAGGGAGGACAAAAGTAACCTAAACGTTCATCCAATGACATAAACGCACCTATTGGATGCACAAGATTGGATAAAAACACTAATTGGTCAAGGATAAGCCTAGGGAGGAAGAAAATGACCTAATTGTTCATCCAATGACACAAACACACCTATTAGATTCACAAGATTGTTTGAAAACCCTAATTGGTCAAGAATAAATCTATGGAGGACGAAATTGACCTAATTGTTCATCCAATGACACAAACACACCTATGGGATGCACAAGATTGGTTAGAAACCCTAATTAGACAAGCATAAGCTTAGAGGGGACGAAAATGACCTAAAAGTTAATCCGATGACCCAAATCAACTTATTGGATTCACAAGATTGGTTAAAAACCATAATTGGACAAGAATATGCCTAGGGAGGATGAAAATGACCTAAATGTTAATCTAATGACACAAATCAACTTATTGGATGCACAAGATTGGTTAAAAACCCTAATTGGACAAGAATAAGCATAGGGAGGACGAAAATCACCTAATTGTTCATCCAATAACTTTAACACACTTATTCGATGCACATGATTGGTTAAAAACCCTAATTGGTCAAGAATATGCATAGCGAGGACGAAAATGTTCTAAATGTTAATCCAAATGACACAAATCAACTTATTGGATGCACAAGATTGGTTAAAAACCCTAAATGGACAAGACTAAGCCTAGGGAATACAAAAATGACCTAATTGTTCGTCCAATGACAAAAACACACTTATTGGATGCACAAGATTGATAAAAAAAAAACCCTAATTAGTGAAGAATATGCCTAAGGATCGCAAAAATGACCTAAATGTTAATCTAATGACAAAAATGAACTTATTGGATGCACATGATTAGTTAAAAACCCTAATTGGACAACAACATGCCTAGCGAGGACGATAATGACGTAAATGATAATTCTATGACAAAAATGAACTTATTCGATGCACAAGATTGGATAGAAACCGTAATTGGACAGGAATAAGCCTAGGGAGTACGAAAATGACCTAATTGTTCATCCAATGACACAAACACACCTATTTAATGCACAACATTGTTTAAAAACCCTAATTGGACAAGAATATACATTGGAAAGACGCAAATGACCTAAATTTGAATCGAATGACACAAATGAACTTATTGGATGCACATGATTGGTCAAAAACCCTAATTGGACAAGAATAGGCCTAGAGAGGACGAAAATGACCTAAATCTTCATCCAATAACATAAACACACCTATTGGATGCACAAGATTGGTTAAAAATCCTAATTGGTCAAGAATAAGCCTATGGAGCAAGAAAATGACCTAATTGTTCATCCAATGACCCAAATCATCTTATTGGATACACAAGATTGGTTAGAAACCCTAATTGGACAAGAATAAGACTAGGGTGGACGAAAATGACATAATTGTTCATCCAATGACACAAAAACACCTATAGGATGCACAAGATTGTTTAAAAACCCTAATTGGACAAGAATAAATCTATAGAGGACGAAAATGACCTAATTGCACAAGATTGGTTAGAAACACTAATTGGACAAGAATTAGCATGGGGAGGACGAATATGACCTAATTGTTCATCCAATGACACAAACACACCTATTCGATGCACAAGATTGGTTAAAAACCCTAATTCGACAACAATGAACTTATTGGATGCACAAGATTGGTTAAAAACCCAAATTGGACAACAACATGCCTAGCGAGGACGATAATGACGTAAATGATAATTCTAGGACAAAAATAAACTTATTGGATGCACTAGATTGCTTAGAAACCATATTTGGACAAGAATAAGCCAAGGGAGTACGACAATGACCTAATTGTTCATCCAATGACACAAACACACCTATTTAATGCACAAGATTGTTTAAAAACCCTAATAGGACAAGAATATACCTTGGAAAGACAAAATGACCCAAATTTGAATCGAATGACACAAATGAACTTATTGGATGCACAAGAGTAAGCCTAGGGAGGACGAAAATGACCTAAATGTTCATCGAATGACACAAAGACACCTGTTGGATGCACAAGATTGGTTTAAAAACCTAACTGGACAAGCATGAGCATAGGGAGGTCGAAAATGACCTAAATGTTAATCCAATGACAAAAAATTAACTTATTTGATGCACAAGGATGGTTAAAAATCCTAATTGGACAAGAATATGAATAGGGAGGATCAAAATGACCTAAATTGGAATCGAATGACACAAATGAACTTATTGGATGCACAAGATTGGTCAAAAACCCTAATTGCACAAGAATAAGCCTAGAGAGGACGAAAATGACCTAAATGTTCATCCAATGACATAAACACACCTATTGGATGCACAAGATTTGTTATAAACCCTAATTGGACAACAATAACCCTAGGGAAGACGAAAATGACAATTATTCATCCAATGACACAAAAACACCTATTGGACGCACAAGATTGTTTAAAAACCCTAATTGGACAAGAATAAATCTATGGAGGACGAAAATGACCTAATTGCACAACATTGGTTAAAAACCCTAATTGGTCAAGAATAAGCCTAGGGAGGACGAAAACGACCTAATAGTTAATCCAATGACACAAATCAACTTATTGGATGCACAAGATTGGTCAGAAACCCTAATTGGACAAGAATAAGCCTAGGGACGAGGAAAATGACCTAATTGTTCAACCATTGAAACAAACAGACCTATTGGGTGCACAAGATTGTTTAGAAACTCTAATTGCACAAGAATAAATCTATGGAGGACGAAAATGACCTAATTGCACAAGATTGGTTAAAAGCCCTAATTGGTCAAGAATAAGCATAGGGGGGACGAAAATGACCTAATTGTTCATCCAATGACACAAACACACCTATTGGATGTACAAGATTGGTTTAAAACCAATAATTGGTCAAGAATAAGCCTAGGGAGCAAGAAAATGACCTAATTGTTCATCCAATGACCCAAATCATCTTATTGGATGCACAAGATTGGTTAGAAACCCTAATTGGTCAAGAATAAGACTAGGGTGGACGAAAATGACATAATTGTTCATCCAATGACACAAAAACACCTATAGGATGCACAAGATTGTTTAAAAACCCTAATTGGACAAGAATAAATCTATGGAGGACGAAAATGACCTAATTGCACAAGATTGGTTAGAAACACTAATTGGACAAGAATTAGCCTGGGGAGGACGAATATGACCTAATTGTTCATCCAATGACACAAACACACCTATTCGAATCACAAGATTGGTTAAAAACCCTAATTCGACAACAATGAACTTATTGGATGCACAAGATTGGTTAAAAACCCAAATTGGACAACAACATGCCTAGCGAGGACGATAATGACGTAAATGATAATTCTAGGACAAAAATGAACTTATTGGATGCACAAGATTGCTTAGAAACCATATTTGGACAAGAATAAGCCAAAGGAGAACGACAATGACCTAATTGTTCATCCAATGACACAAACACACCTATTTAATGCACAAGATTGTTTAAAAACCCTAATAGGACAAGAATATACCTTGGAAAGACGAAAATGACCCAAATTTGAATCGAATGACACAAATGAACTTATTGGATGCACAAGAGTAAGCCTAGGGAGGACGAAAATGACCTAAATGTTCATCGAATGACACAAAGACACCTATTGGATGCACAAGATTGGTTAAAAAACCTAACTGGACAAGCATAAGCATAGGGAGGACGAAAATGACCTAAATGTTAATCCAATGACAAAAAATTAACTTATTTGATGCACAAGGTTGGTTAAAAATCCTAATTGGACAAGAATATGAATAGGGAGGACGAAAATGACCTAAATTTGAATCGAATGACACAAATGAACTTATTGGATGCACAAGATTGGTCAAAAACCCTAATTGCACAAGAATAAGCCTAGAGAGGACGAAAATGACCTAAATGTTCATCCAATGACATAAACTCACCTATTGGATGCACAAGATTTGTTATAAACCCTAATTGGACAACAATAACCCTAGGGAAGACGAAAATGACAATTGTTCATCCAATGACAATTGTTCATCCTATGACACAAAAACACCTATTGGATGCACAAGATTGTTTAAAAACCCTAATTGGATAAGAATATATCTATGGAGGACGAAAATGACCTAATTGCACAACATTGGTTAAAAACCTTAATTGGTCAAGAATAAGCCTAGGGAGGACGAAAACGACCTAATAGTTCATCCAATGACACAAATCAACTTATTGGATGCACAAGATTGGTCAGAAACCCTAATTGGACACGAATAAGGCTAGGGACAAGGAAAATGACCTAATTGTTCAACCAATGAAACAAACACACCTATTGGGTGCACATGATTGTTTAGAAACTCTAATTGCACAAGAATAAATCTATGGAGGACGAAAATGACCTAATTGCACTAGATTGCTTAAAAACCCTAATTGGTCCAGAATAAGCATAAGGGGGACGAAAATGACCTAATTGTTCATCCAATGACACACACACACCTATTGGATGTACAAGATTGGTTTAAAACCCTAATTGGTCAAGAATAAGCCTAGGGAGCAAGAAAATGACCTAATTGTTCATCGAATGACCCATATCATCTTATTGGATGCACAAGACTGGTTAGAAACCCTAATTGGACAAGAATAAGCCTAGGGAGGACGAAAATGACATAATTGTTCATCCAATGACACAAAAACACCAATTGCATGCACAAGATTGTTTAAAAACCCTAATTGGACAAGAATAAATCTATGGAGGACGAAAATGACCTAATTGTACAAGATTTGTTAGAAACCCTAATTGGACAAGAATAAGCCTAGGGAGGACGAATATGACGTAATTGTTCATCCAATGACACAAACACACCTATTGGATGCACAAGATTGGTTAAAAACCCTAATTCGACAACAACATGTCTAGCGAGGACGATAATGACGTAAATGATAATTTTAGGACAAAAAGAACTTATTGGATGCACAAGATTGGATAAAAACCCTAATTGGACAAGAATAAGCCTAGGGAGTACGAAAATGACCTAATTGTTCATCCAATGACACAAACACACCTATTTGATGCACAAGATTGTTTAAAAACCCTAATTGGACAAGAATATACCTTGGAAAGACGAAAATGACCTAAATTTGAATCGAATGACACAAATGAACTTATTGGATGCACAAGAGTAAGCCTAGGGAGAACGAAAGTGACCTAAATGTTCATCGAATGACACAAACACATCTATTGGATGCACAAGATTGGTTAAAAAACCTAACTGGACAAGCATAAGCATAGGGAGGACGAAAATGACCTAAATGTTAATCCAATGACCAAAAATTAACTTATTTGATGCACAAGGTTGGTTAAAAATCCTAATTGGACAAGAATATGAATAGGGAGGACGAAAATGACCTAAATTTGAATTGAATGACACAAATGTACTTATTGGATGCACAAGATTGGTCAAAAACCCTAATTGCACAAGAATAAGCCTAGAGAGGTCGAAAATGACCTAAATGTTCATCCAATGACATAAACACACCTATTTAATGCACAAGATTGTTTAAAAACCCTAATTGGACAAGTATATACCTTGGAAAGACGAAATGATCCAAATTTGAATCGAACGACACAAATGAACTTTTTGGATGCACAAGAGTAAGCCTAGGGAGGACGAAAATGACCTAAATGTTCATCGAATGACACAAACACACCTATTGGATGCACAAGATTGGTTAAAAAACCTAACTGGACAAGCATAAGCACAGGGAGGACGAAAATGACCAAAATGTTCATCCAATGACCAATAATTAACTTATTTGATGCACAAGGTTGGTTAAAAATCCTAATTGGACAAGAATATGAATAAGGAGGACGAAAATGACCTAAATTTGAATCGAATGACACAAATGAACTTATTGGATGCACAAGATTGGTCAAAAACCCTAATTGCACAAGAATAAGCCTAGAGAGGTCGAAAATGACCTAAATGATCATTCAATGACATAAACACACCTATTGGATGCACAAGATTTGTTATAAACCCTAATTGGACAAGAATAACCCTAGGGAAGACGAAAATGACAATTGTTCATCCAATAACACAAAAACACCTATTGGTTGCACAAGATTGTTTAAAAACCCTAATTGGGCAAGAATAAATCTATGGAGGACGAAAATGATCTAATTGCACAACATTGGTTAAAAACCCTAATCATGATTTTTGGGTGTAAGTGCTTTGTGTTAAACAATGGCAACAGACATCTAGGTAAGTTTGATCCTAAGGCAGATGAGGGTATCTTTCTAGGGTATTCCGAAGTTAGTAAGGCCTATAGAATCTACAATAAAAGAACTAAAACTATAGAGGAGTCTGTACATGTCAAATTTGATGAAGACTTGAATAGCACTCTTCCTATAGTTAATAAATCTTTGGATGATATTGTGGATTCTGAACCTGTAGAAACCAGTGAGCCTGAACCTCCAACCAACCTTGACTGTGTGGAACCTATTAGGGAAGATGATCTACCCAAAGAGTGGAAGTTTGCCAAGAACCATCCCATAGACAACATTATTGGAGAGATTTCAAAAGGAGTTTCAACCAGGAAATCCCTTAGAGAGTTTTGCAACCTTTGTAAAGATTTTGAAAATACTATGAAAGGCAGATTTGAAATGTCCATGATGGGAGAATTGACTTACTTCCTAGGATTTCAAATCAAACAAAGCAAAAATGGCATTTTCCTTAGTCAATCAAAATATTGCAGTGATCTTTTAAAGAAATTTAATTTTGAAAAATTTAAATCCATTGACACGCCTATGAGTCAATCCTGCTACTTAGATAAGGATGAATCGGGTAAAGCTGTAGATGTGACTATGTTTAGAAGCCTGATAGGATCCTTACTTTACCTAACCGCTAGTAGACCAGACATCATGTTTAGTGTGTGTATGTGTGCTAGATACCAGGCCAATCCTAAGGAATCTCACCTCAGTGCTGTTAAGAGAATCTTCAGATATCTCATAGGAACCAAAGATCTTGGTTTATGGTATCCTAGAGGATATACTTGCACTCTAGTTGGTTATTCTGATTCTGACTTTGCTGGATGCAAATTGGACAGAAAAGGTACCTCAGGTACTTGCCAACTTTTAGGGAACGCTCTTGTTTCTTGGCATAGCAAGAAACAAAACAGTGTAGCACTCTCAACTGCTGAAGCTGAGTATGTTGCTGCTGGTAGTTGTTGCGCTCAAATTCTTTGGATGCAGCAACACCTCTCTGATTTTGGTGTGGACCTAGGGATTGTGCCTATTTTGTGTGATAATACTAGTGCTATTAATATTACTAAGAATCCTGTCATGCATTCTAGGACCAAGCACATAGAAATAAGGCATCACTTCATTCGTGATCAATATCAACAGGGCAAGATTAAGTTGGAATATGTCAATACAACTGAGCAATTGGCTGACATTTTCACCAAGGCCTTGACTAAGGACAGTTTCTTCTTTATAAGAATGAAACTGAGCATCATTGATCCCAATGAAATCTGATCCTTATACCCAATTTGATTGCATAATCGAGTGTCCTGTGGCCAGATAAGTATTTTTTGCTCAAACACTCGATTGCACAATCGACTGTTTGGTGAACAGTGCTTCATTTTGTCAAATTGGAAACACGATATTCGATTGCAACATCGAATTGTTGGGTCTCAGTTTTTATTTTGTTTATATCTGTTTTGTCATCCTTTTGCTTCAATGGAATGGACATTCGACTGCTGCTATCTCAGAAGCCTGACAGCTGAAGTTTTCATCACAACAATCGGATGGCAAATCGAGTGTTCATATCTCAAAAACCAGATTTTGAAAATTTTTGCTTCGACATTCGAATGGGCAATCGAATGATGAACAGGAATATGGTTAAAATGCGATTGGGCAAGCAACTATTTAGGTTAAGTAACTCATAGGTCTGAGAATCTTTGGAAATCAAAACCCGAGCATCGATTGGACAATCGATTGGCATATATCCGTTGGGAAAATTATAGCTGTTGGATGAGTGTAACGGTTACTTTTATTTAATCCAGAAGTGTAATCATTCTATTAGGCAATCGGATTGCTACAGTGCTATATAAACCTGGAAAACCCTAATCCGATTTCCCAATCCAATATTTCATTCTGATATCATCTTCTTCATCCAACTGCAATCTTTTCTTCATCCAATGTACCTCCAATCTACATTCTACAATGGCTCGTGTTAAACAAACTAGTAGAAAGCCAGCCATTACCTCTCCTGGTCCCTCCTCCAAAGTTATTCAACAATCCAGCTCATCTTCTTTCTCTTCTACCTCCAATGGAAGAACCCCCTCACCTTCACCTCCTCCACCTCCTTCACCTCCGGCCAAGAGAGTCTCAATCCCTACACACAAGATATTGGCTAAAGACAAAGGCAAAGCAGTTGCCACTACTCCTGAAATCAGTAAAAAGAGGAAGGTTCCTCCTTCTGAAAAATTGCTAGGTGATGCCATGAAGGAGTTAACTAAGAAGAAGAAGAAGAAGCCTTCATCTCCTCCTAAGAAGGTTAAGCCTTCAAAAGAGAAAACTGCTGAAGGCAAGACAGTTCCAGATTCTTTTGTTAAAAGAAAAATCCAAGATGCTAGAACCCTGGATTTTACTTACTTTGATAAAAATGGTTTTTCATTTTAAAACCATTTGAGGTTTCATGGGTTGGAAAATCTTCTTTCCTGTTCTTTGGATGTCTATCGAAGGCTAGTGAGAGTTTTTCATTCTACCTTCATCCTGACCAAGACCGGTTTCGCAGCTGAAGTGAAAAACAGAAGGATTGCTATGACCTTTGAAGAGTTTTCTAAGCTGACTGGTTTGCCTTTTTGTGGGTACACCATTGATGGACGAGCACAGGATGCTCCAGAAGACGAAGGTTGGGAAAACTCAATCGATAAGCATGCTGCTTTACAGGAATTGATGATTGAAGGTTTTGTTGAGAAAGGAACTATTCAAGCTGGACAAATGAAGGTTGAGCACATGTTGCTCATGTATGTGCTAACTAGAATGTGAGTACCTAGAGCTGGAAATCATGTTGTTCTACAGCGGCTAGATGTTGTCTTGCTATGGGGGTTGTACAAAGAGCTCAAAATGAGCTGGACATGGATTGTGCTGCTGAACATGTGGGAATCAGCACAAGGGAAGCACATCCTGCCCTACCCCCAATTGGTGATGAGGATTCTGAGGCATTTCAAGGTTCCTCTAGCCGATGAAGAATCACTCACAACTAGTCATACATTTGGTGAAGCCATTGTCAACCAAATGCAGATTAGACGCATCAACAATGTTTGGACAAGAACTCCATCCACTGCTGATCATGCACAACCCAGTGCTGATAAAGCCCAGTCAAGAGCACAAGCACCTGCATCAGCTGAAGGACCATCCGAGATCATGGCAAAGCTAATGGAGGTCTTGAAACTTCAAGCTGAGCACAGTGAACGGGTGGAAACGTCTCTTCTAAAGCTTCAAGCTTCCTTGGAATCTGTTCAGAAGGATGTTTCAGCCATTCCGGAGCACTTGGGTCTCAAGATTTCTTTTGAAGACATTGAAGAGATTGGGAGGCAATCAACTGCAGAACCACATCCGGACAACGAAGATGGTTCTGATTCTCATGGGGAGAAGACACATGCTGAGGCTAACACAACGGTCTCTCCTCCTCCTGCTGGTGATAATGAGGATCAGTCCTAATGTGTTTGGTTGTTTAGGTTTAGCGTTTTTGCTGTTTGCTGTTTGTTGTCTTGTCCTTACAACTGTTGTTTATTAATTTCCTCCTGTATATTTGTCTTTTGTCTTTTTGTATTAATGACAAAAAGGGGAGATTGGTTTGATTAATTTGAGATTATTTGCTTTGATTTGTATCATACCTGCTCTGATGTTATGTATATGCTGATATGGTCATTGCTGATATTGCCATTACTAATATTGTAGATGTTCTGATTAATACATATTACATTTATGGTCTGATACATACTAAGCTCTGATATGCATCTGTTCTGACATTTTTTTTATACTCCATGATGCACCCTGGTTATGCACTGAAAATGTTTTGTATCATACATTCCAAAACCCAGGGGGAGATTTTAAAATAATCTCAATATTAACTGTATGTTTGTCATTAAATCAAAAAGGGGGAGATTGTAAGTCATAAGCTTCCCTGATCTAGTTTTTGATTTAAGTCCCAAACATACAGTGCACATGAAATATTTGCTTTATCTAATGTTTTGAATTAAGAAACATTTCAGGCAAACATGAAGACACCACACACATGGAACACTAGCTTGCAACTCAAGGAATCAACCAAAGTTGGAGGATGCACTTGAGGAAGATGCAATTTGTATAGTGGTATTAGGTGTCTAAGTATCAAGTTGAGTAAACAAATCACTAGAGTCTCACACAAGTCATTGCCAATGAACTTTTATCATTCATTCATGTGTTATGAAACTCAACTCTGCAACAATCAACTAAACAATCGATTGAATGGTTCATCAATCGAATGGAACATAAACTGTTAAAAATAACTGAGCTCTGTAACAGGATCACTCGATTGTCAACTCGATTACACAATGGATTGACAACGCGATTGACGCTGAAGTTTAAGTTATAGAGAGCAATCAGTTTGTGCCCACTCGATTGACCACTCGATTGTCCACTCGACTGGCAATTCGATTGTTTAAAGTATGTGAGTCACTTTGACCACGATACTCGATTGACATATCAATTGATGCTATTTTTCAAGATACAGTGAGCACCCAGTTTTGGTCAACTCGATTGCTCACTCGATTGAAAGGGAATCATAGCATCAGGTCCGGATCAAGTTGATCACGACACTCGATTGACCAATCGAGTGATGCTATTTTTCAAGTTACAGTGAGCACCCATTTTTGGTCAACTCGATTGCTCACTCGATTGAAAGGAAATCATAGCATCAGGTCTGAAGCAATTTGATCACGCCACTCGATTGACCAATCGAGTGATGCTATTTCTCAAGTCACAGTGAGCACCCAGTTTTTGACAACTCGATTGCTCACACGATTGAAAGAAAATTATAGCATCAGGTCTGATTCAGAAATTGAATCAATCGATTGTCCAATCAAGTGAAGCTTATATATTTCAAGTTTCCTGAAACACAGAAAATACGACACTCGATGCAGCAATCGATTATATCCTTATAAATTCGATTGGGCAATCGACTGTCCTGGTGTTTTCCTTGAATATATATAAGATGTTTCAAATCATTTTTAAATAGAACTCTTGCATAAAACTTTTCACAATTTCTTCAGAATCTCTTGCTCTCAATTTTGCATATCTCTGAAAACACTTTGAAAGAAAAGTTTCTTTACACACAAAAATATTCATTGGCAAATAAAATCTTTTGTGTGATGCTAGAGTGATTGAACACATTTCTTGATACTACTCTTCTTTGTTCATGTAAAAGAAAATTCTTTGTAATTGATGTTGTAACAAATCCAGTTTGGAAACTGGTGGCTATCCTTGTTGGTGTGGTATCATCAAGAGGAAGTCTACTTTGATCTTGTGTGAGTTTGGGGATAAACTACAAGGATCAAAGGGGTGACAAGATAGGAGTGAAGGGAGTTAGATTGATAGGTCGTGTAGAAGACTGAAAATCTCTGTAAAAGTACTCGAATTCATTCTATAGTGAAAGGCTGAAATCACATTGTGATTTTGAGACTGGATGTAGGTCGTTGGATTAACGGCTGAACCAGGATATATCGCGGTGCAATCTTTCCTATCCCTTCTCTTTAATTTTCAGCATTGTTTACCTGCTTATTCTTGTATGCTTCTTGAAAATTTTTTATGAGATTTTAAACTTCCGCTGTGTGTGAGTTGTATGAATGATTGCATGATTAATATGGGAATTATGTCGAACTAGTTGGATTTGATCTTAATTCTCTTGTTGTTAATCAAAAAGAAGTCATAGTTTTCCAACAGGTTGGTTAAAAATCCTAATTGGACAAGAATATGAATAGGGAGGACGAAAATGACCTAAATTTGAATCGAATGACACAAATTAACTTATTGGATGCACAATATTGGTCAAAAACTCTAATTGCACAAGAATAACCCTAGAGAGGTCGAAAATGACCTAAATGTTCATCCAATGACATAAACACACTTATTGGATGCACAAGATTTGTTATAAACCCTAATTGGACAAGAATAACCCTAGGGAAGACGAAAATGACAATTGTTCATCCAATGACACAAAAACACCTATTGGATGCACAAGATTGTTTAAAAACCCTAATTGGACAATAATAAATCTATGGAGGATGAAAATGACCTAATTGCACTAGATTGGTTAAAATCCCTAATTGGTCAAGAATAAGCCTAGGGAGGACGAAAACGACCTAATAGTTCATCCAATGACACAAATCAACTTATTGGATGCACAAGATTGGTCAGAAACCCTAATTGGACAAGAATAAGCCTAGGGACGAGGAAAATGACCTAATTGTTCAACCAATGAAACAAACACACGTATTGGGTGCACAAGATTGTTTAGAAACTCTAATTGCACAAGAATAAATCTATGGAGGAAGAAAATGACCTAATTGCACAAGATTGGTTAAAAACCCTAATTGGTCAAGAATAAGCCTAGGGAGCAAGAAAATGACCTAATTGTTCATCCAATGACCCAAATCATCTTACTGGATGCACAAGATTGGTTTGAAACCCTAATTGGATATTTATCCCAATATAATATGCAATCATTGGGACAAGCATGAATCTTCTCATACCCCAAACCTAATCCTGAAACAATCTTTTTAGTTTCATAATATGACTTTGGCATAACATTTTCTTCTGGTAAAACATCTCTTAGTAAATCAAGCAACATGGAGAATGACTTGTCACTCCACCCATGAAGACACTTTAATTGATACAAATGTACCATAAATGATAGCTTGCTATACTTCTTATAGTCGGGGTAAAGCATTTGCTCGTTCTCCTTTACAAATTCATAAAATTTAGAGTTTTCTCTAACTTTGGGAATTTTTTCACCTTCACCACATATTGGCTCTTCTGTAGAATGAATTCCAAATACATCATGAACTAATCCATCCATGTCATGCTCCATTTCTACATTTTGTATAGTAGCGCTACTTGAAGTTATAGGTTTTTCACCATGATATATCCATTGTCTATAGCCTCTAAGAAATCCACAGTGTGGATCTGTTAAGTGTTCATAAACACATACGCGAGAATAAGAGTGACAATTGGCATATTTTGTACAAGGACACATTATTTTTCCATTGATTTGTGAATTTTGAAAAGCAAAATCAAGAAATTCATTAACTCCTCGAATATATTCTTCACTTTGTTTTGATGGATCACACATCCATTCTCTATAAGCCATTTGGAAAAATTAACTGAAAAATTAAAGACAAAGGCAATTAAAATTATAATCAAATTTCTAGCACATAATGTAAATGCAAGTCCTAAAAAATCAACAAGCTGAAGATAAAGGATAAAGCTGAAGTCCTAAAAAAAGTTTAGAAGTAAGTTATCTATTTCCATTTTCTTTAAGAGTTGTGTTATTTTGACACAAAATAAGAAAACAAAATTCGACCACAATTTAGAAGGTTAATTCAATATAATAACTAGGTTAATTCAATTTAGAAGGTCAAGTGTAGGAGTTTTTGTTTGAGGACCTAAGAAAATGAGGCAGGATGTAGCAGCCATTTGTTCATCTGGTTTTGTTGAAAATCTGCATTTTGAGTCTATAAGTTTTACGTGGTGATTTTACTCATTCTAATTCAAAGGGTGCAAAAAATTCATGATCAATCTCTATAGTGGAAGCTAGTAGTCCCATCTAGCTTTATTTTTATTGCCTTGATTCAAAAATCTGTAAAATTTGTTTGTCAATAATAATTGTGTATTAATGTCTAGCATTTATCATTTGAATGAAGTTTAATATCTTGGTTTCTCATAAGTATCAGTCCTTTCTACAAGACAAAAAACATTACAAAATTAAGAATTAGAAACATATTCTCATGTTGTAATACGGCTCACAAGTAATTCTATTAAAATTTGTGTACAAGTCACATAACATCATTGGAAAATGGCATGACACTATTGTCAAGGACTATACTATTGGTCTCCAAAGAAGTAGCCAAGTAGTTTAGCTAACGACATCGAAGGAGTTACATACAGGAAGTTCAGAGTTCAATCACTGATACTAACATTTTCCCTTCCCTCTAGTATATGGTGAGAAAGCCTAATAACGAATTCTATAAATATCTTCAACATCTTGTTTACATACCAAACGACTACCACATCTCACTACATTCAATGAATCACAACAATAAGTTTTCAAGACAAACTCAATTTCACTGCAGTCACCGCCTTTATCGAATCTTTTGCGGCATTCATCGATGGACAAATAAAGAATATAAAGGTGGCGGCAATATGGTTCCAAAGGAGGTAAGTCCTTTGAGCTGATAAACATCTTACATAAATTACAGAACATAAATTACAAAGAACAACACAAAAACTACAAAGAGCAACACATAAATAACAAAACTGAAATTAAAAGATGCAAAAATATATAAACACTACAGAAATTAAAAGTTACCGATGATGCGAGAACACGGTCACGGTGATGACGAGAACAGTGGTCGATAGATAATGAGATCGTGGTTGGTCGACGACGAGAAGAAGAAGGAAACAGATTGGGCGGGATTGGTTGGTCGACGGCGAGAAGAAGAAGAAGGAAATAGATTGGGCAGCATTGGGTTGTCGACGGCGAGAAGAAGAAGAAGGAAACAGATTCGTGGGTAGTTGGTCGACGGAAACAGTTTCGTTGGTAGACGGCGAGAAGAAGAAGAAGGAAACAATTAGTGATTTAGATTGGGGCTTGGGTTGGGTGAAAGAGAAAATTTGTTAACTTATTTTAGGTTTTAGGTGTTTTGGGTCTATTAATTTTTTTTACTCTATTAAATTTTTATTTGGGCTCCAATTAAAAAATTTTGATTTTAGCTTAATTAAAATTTTTTTGCCCCCATTTAAAAAATTAAGATTTTGGCTCCATTGAAATTGGGTATATTGAAAAAAAATAGGATTTTGCCTCAATTAAAATTATTTTTGCTTACATTGAGCAAATATTTATACAAAATTATTTTTACAAATAATTAAGATTTTAGCTGAGTTAAAAAATATTAATTTTAAAATTTTGATGTCTATAGCCACAAATTTAATTGTGTAACTACAACAATTAGCGATAAATTTATGTCACCGAAGGTATAAGACACCTATACCAACAATAAATAATTTATAAGTGGGTATAGTTTATCTATACCTACAGTTTTTAATTTTGTTACTATAAGCTACTGTTGGTATATGTCTATTTTCTTGTAGTGTAGGGAGGACAAAAAAGACCTAAATGTTCTTCCAATGACACAAACGAACTTATTGGATGCACCAGATAGGTTAAATACCCTAATTGGGCAAGAATAAGCCTAGAGAGAACGAAAATGACCTATATGTTCATCCAATGACACAAATGAACTTATTGGATGCACAATATAGGTTAAAAACCCTAATTGGATAAGAATAAGCCTAGAAAGGAACAAAGTGACCTAAATGTTTATCCAATGATACAAACACACCTATTTGATGCACTAGATTGGTTAAAAACCCTAATTGGACAAAAATAAGCCTATGGAGGACGAAAATGACCTAAATGTTCATCCATTGACACAAATGAACTTGTTGGATGAGTGAGATTGCTTAAAAACCCTAATTGGGCAACAATAAGCCTAGAGAGGACGAAAATGACCTAAATGTCAATCCAATGACACAAATGAACTTATTGGATGCACAAGATTGGTTAAAAACCCTAATTGGACAAGAATAAGCCTAAGGAGGACGAAAATGATCTAAATGTACATCCAATGACACAAATGAACTTATTGAATGCACAAGATTGGTTTAAAATCCTAATTGTACAAGAATAAACCTAGGGAGGACAAAAATCACCTAAATGTTCATCATGTGACACAAACACACCTATTGGATGTACAAGATTGTTTAAAAACCCTAATTAGACAAGAATAAGCCTAGTGATGAACAAAATGACCTAAATGTTTATCCAATGAAACAAACACGCCTATTGGAGGCACAAGGTTGGTTAAAAACCCTAATAGGACAGGAATAAGCCTAGGGAGGACGAAAACGACCTAAATGTCAATCCAATGACTCAAATGAACTAATTGGATGCACAAGATTGGTTAAAAACCCAAATTGGAAAAGAATGAGCCTAGGGAGGACGAAAATGACCTAAACGTACATCCAATGACACAAACGAACTTACTGAATGCACAAGATTGGTTTAAAACCTTAATTGGACAAGAACAAACCTAGGGAGGACAAAAATCACCTAAATGTTCATCTTGTGACACAAACACACCGGTTTAAAAACCCTAATTGGACAAGAATAATCCTAGGGAAGACGAAAATGACCTAAATGTACATCCAATGACACAAATGATCTTGTTGGATGCACTAGATTGCTTAAAAACCCTAATTGGACAAGAAAAAGACTAGGGAGGACAAAAAAGACCTAAATGTTCATCCAATGACACAAAGGAACTTATTGGAGGCACCAGATTGGTTAAAAACCCTAATTGGGCAAGAATAAGCCTAGAGAGGACGAAAATGACCTAAATGTTCATCAAATGACACAAATGAACTTATTGAATGCACAAGATAGGTTAAAAATCCTAATTGGACAAGAATGAGCCTAAGGTGGACGAAAATGCCCGAAATGTACATCCAATGACATAAATGAACTTATTGGATGCACAGGATTGGTAAAAACACCTTATTGGACAAGAATAAACCTAGGGAAGACGAAAACGACCTAAATGTACATCCAATGATACAAATAATCTTGTTGGATGAACTAGAATGTTTAAAAACCCTAATTGGACAAGAAAAAGACTAGAGTGGACAAAAAAGAACTTAATGTTCATCCAATGAAACAAATGAACTTATTGGATGCATCAAATTGGTTAAAAACCCTAATTTGGCAAGAATAAGCCTAGAGAGGACGAAAAGACCTAAGTGTTCATCCAATTACACAAATGAACTTATTGGATGCACAATATAGGTTAAAAAACCCTAATTAGACAAGAATAAGCCTAAGGAGGAACAAAATGACCTAAATGTTTATCCAATGATACAAACAGCTCTATTGGATGCTCAAGATATGTTAAAAACTCTAATAGGACAAGAATAAGCTTAGGGAGGACGAAAATGACCTAAATGTTCATCCAATAACACAAATGAACTTATTGGATGCTCAAGATTGGTTAAAAATCCTAATTGGACAAGAATGAGCCTAAGGAGGACAAAAATAACCTAAGTGTACATCCAGTGACAAAAATGAACTTATTGCATGCACAAGATTGGTAAAAAACCCTAATTGGACAAGAATAAACCTAAGGAAGACGAAAATGACCTAAATGTACATCCAGTGAAGCAAATGATCTTGTTGGATTCACTAGATTGCTTAAAAACACTAATTGGACAAGACAAAAACTAGGGAGCACAAAAAAGACCTATATGTTCATCCAATGACACAAATGAACTTATTGGAGGCACCAGATTGGTTAAAAACCCTAATTGGACAAGAATAAGCCTAGAGAGGACGAAAATGACCTAAATGTTCATCCAATGACACAAAAGAACTCATTGGATGCACAATATAGGTTAAAAAGCCTAATTGGACAAGAATGAGCCTAAGGAGGACGAAAATGACCTAAATGTACATACAATGACATAAATGAACTTATTGGACGCACAAGATTTGGTTAAAATCCTAATTGGACAAGAATAAATCTAAGGAGGACAAAAATGACCTAAATGTTCATCGAATAACACAAATGAACTCATTGGTTGCACAAGATTGGTTAAAAACCCTAATTGGAATAGAATAAACCTCGGGATGACGAAAATTACCTAAATTTAAATCCAATGACACAAATGAACTTGTTGGATGCACCAGAATGGTTAAAAACCCTAATTGGGCTAGTATAAGCCTAGAGAGGACGAAAACGACCTAAATGTTCATCCAATGACACGAATGAACTTATTGGACGCACAATATTAGTTAAAAACCCTAATTGGACAACAATGACCCTAAGGAGGACGAAAATAACCTAAACATACATCCAACGACATAAATGAACTTATTGGATGCACAAGATTGGTTAAAAACCATAATTGGACTAGAATAGACCTAGGGAGGACGAAAATGACCTAAATGTGCATCCAATGACACAAATGAACTTGTTGGATGCACTAGATTGCTTAAAAACCCTAATGGAACAAGAAAAAGGCTAGGGAGGACAAAAAAGACCTAAATGTTTGTCATTCGAAGTACCACCTGTGAGGATTGATGACAGGAAGATTAAGCGATTGAGGACCAAGGATGTTTCGTTGGTCAAGGTGGTTTGGATCCCAATTACTGGAGATGCGACTTGGGAACTGAAGAGCAAGATGAGAGAACAACACCTAGAGTTATTTATCGACGTGTAGTTTCGAGGACGAAACTAAATTTAGGGGGGTAGTAATATAAGACCCATAATTTTAAATTATACTTTATGTATTTTAGTGGATTTTGGTATTCAACTCGGAGGCTTTTTAGCCAAGTTATTAATATTTTGGGAGTTTAAATGACCAAAAAGATATTTTGATGTGCGATTAAAATTACTCGTCAATAAATAAATTAAATTAACTGCGGTGAATCTTTTACGAAGAATTTAATTATGGGGAGTTTTGTTAAAAATATCTCGAGTTGCTAAAAATTGTATCTGTCTATTGAGTTGCTACGAAAGTAGATATTTTTAACAAAAAGTAGTTTGGAGAGGTTATGGAGGGAAAGGAAAAGGAAATAGAAAGGAAATAAAAGGAAATAGAAAGAAAAGAAAATAGAAGGATGGAAAAAGGAAAAGGAAACCTAACGTTTCTTCCTCTGCCTCGCGACACTTCTTCTTCTTCCTCCTTTCTTCTTCTTTTCTTTTGCTTTCTTTTTCCTTATTTTGCTTCAAGAAAAGAAACCCAAGGCTTGGTGGGTGAGAAAGCAAATAATTTCTCAGCTTCATTCTTCCTCTTTGATTTGAAAACGAAGAAAAACCGTCAAACGCAAACCTTGACGTTTATCTAAGCTTCGTTTTGCAAAGAGATAGAAGCGAAAGTTGCTCACCACCACGCTACGGTGCTAGTTAACTATCTTTGGAAGCGACGTCGCGAGCAAAGATTTTACCGGATTTACTCGCGATACCCTAATCACTCGTTAAGGCTAACGTTAAGGTAAGGGCTCCTTCCAAACTTTTAGTTTGAATTTAGGGACTTATCTGTGGTTGTGTGGAAAAATAATTTGTTAGGGTTGAAGTGTTGATTTGGGGAAAATGAATTTAATGCTTGTATGGGTGAAATTCTAATGTTGGGTTTCGGTGCTATTGATGAGTGCTTCGTGGAAAATGAATTTAACTCATTTATGTATAATTTTGAGGAAATGAAATTTGTGATTTTTGAGTGGTGGGTTGTGATGATTTGTGTTTGTTGTATTTGACGTGTTCATAATTAATACTTATTGATTTTGAGATGTGTTTGTGTGGATCTTGTGGAAAAATGAACTGATGTGATTTGGTGTGAATTGTGGACTGAATTTGAAAATATGTCTGAGTATGCTCTGTGGAAAATTTTAAAGTCATTAGAGTTAAACGAGTATTAAAAATGGGGAATCTTTTAATATCTTTGTTTACTTAATGATTGTCGTGAAAATTGTTAGAGTTAAATGAGTATTAAAAATGGGGAATCTTTTAATATGTGCATTTACTTAACGATTGTCGTGGATAGAGTCAGAGTATGCTCATGCATTTCATTTTTGGTAAATCGTGTTGACCCGTGATAGGTGGCACCTCGGTAAATAGTACTTCGGCATGTGATAGGCGGTATATTTACGATTTACGTTTTTGGTAAATCATGCTGACCCGTGATAGGTGGCACCTCGGTAAATAGTACTTTGGCCTGTGATAGGCGGTACATTTACGATTTACGTTTTTGGTAAATCGTGCTAACACGTGATAGGTGGCACCTCGGTAAAAAGAACTGGTCTGTGATAGGCGGTACGTTTGCGATTTTTCGTTTTTTTGTAAATCGTGCTGACCCGTGATAGGTGGCATCTCGGTAATTTAGTATTTCGGCCTGTGATAGGCAGTACAATTATGATTTACGTCCCTTCGAGGAGGGTTTTGGTTTGGAATTCCGAGTCCATGCATTATGGCGTAAACACACCTATTGGATGCACAAGATTGTTTAAAAACCCTAATTGGACAAGAATAAATCTAGGGAGGACGAAAATGACCTTATTGTTCATCCATTGACACAAACACTCCTATTGAATGCACAAGATTGGTTAAAAACCCTAATTGGACAAAATGTTCTAAATGTTAATCCAATGACACAAATGAACTTATTGGATGCATAAGATTGGTTAAAAACCCTAATTGGACAAGAATATGCCTATGGAGGACGAAAATGACCTAAATGTTAATCCAATAACACAAATCAACTTATTGGATGCACAATATTGGTTAGAAACCCTAATTGGACAAGAATAAGCCTAGGGAGGACGAAAATGACCTTATTGTTCATCCATTGACACAAACACACCTATTGAATGCACAAGATTGGTTAAAAACCTTAATTAGACAAGAATATGCCTAGGGAGGACGAAAATGTTCTAAATGTTAATCCAATGACACAAATGAACTTATTGGATGCAGAAGATTGGTTAATATCCCAAATTGGACAAGAATATGCCTAGGGAGGACGAAAATGACCTAAATGTTAATCCAATGACTCAAATGAAGTTATTGGATGCACAAGATTGGTTATAAACCCTAATTGCACAAGAATATGCCTAGGGAGGACGAAAATGACCTAAATGTTCATCCAATGATATAAACACACCTATTGGATGCACAAGACTGGTTATAAACCCTAATTGGACAAGAATATGCCAACGGAGGACGAAAATCACCTAATTATTCATCCAATGACCTATACACATTAATTGGATTCACAAGTTTGGCTAAAAACCCTAATTGAACAAAAATAAAGCCTAGGGAGGACGAAAATGACCTTATTGTTCATCCATTGACACAAACACACCTATTGAATGCACAAGATTGGTTAAAAACCCTAATTGGACAAAATGTTCTAAATGTTAATCCAATGACACAAATGAACTTATTGGATGCATAAGATTGGTTAAAAACCCTAATTGGACAAGAATATGCCAATGGAGGATGAAAATGACCTAAATGTTAATCCAATAACATAAATCAACTTATTGGATGCCCAATATTGGTAAGAAACCCTAATTGGACAAGAATAAGCCTAGGGAGGACGAAAATGACCTTATTGTTCATCCATTGACACAAACACACCTATTGAATGCACAAGATTGGTTAAAAACCTTAATTAGACAAGAATATGCCTAGGGAGGACGAAAATGTTCTAAATGTTAATCCAATGACACAAATGAACTAATTGGATGCAGAAGATTGGTTAATATCCCAAATTGGACAAGAATATGCCTAGGGAGGACGAAAATGACCTAAATATTAATCCAATGACACAAATGAAGTTATTGGATGCACAAGATTGGTTATAAACCCCAATTGCACAAGAATATGCCTAGGGAGGACGAAAATGACCTAAATGTTCATCCAATGATATAAACACACCTATTGGATGCACAAGACTGGTTAAAAACCCTAATTGGACAAGAATATGCCAACGGAGGACGAAAATCACCTAATTATTCATCCAATGACCTAAACACATTAATTGGATGCACAAGTTTGGCTAAAAACCCTAATTGAACAAAAATAAAGCCTAGGGAGGTTGAAAATGACCTAATTGTTCATCCAATGACACAAATGAACTTATTGGACACACAAGATTGATTAAAAACCCTAATTGGACAAGAATAGGCCTAGGGAGGACGAAAATAACCTATTTGTTCATCCAATGGCACAAAAACACCTATTGGATGCAGAAGATTGGTTAAAAACCCTAATTTGACAAGCATAAGCCTAGTGAGGATGAACATGACCTAAATGTTAATCCATTGACACAAATGAACTTATTGGATGCACAAGATTGGGTAAAAACCATAATTGCAGAAGAATATATTTAGGGCGGACGAAAATGACCTAAATGTTCATCTAATGACTTAAACACACCTATTGGATCCATATGATTGGTTAAAAACTCTAATTGGACTAGATTATGGCTAGGGAGGACGAAAATGACCTAATTGTTGATCCAATGACATAAACACATCTATTGGATGCACAAAATTGGCTAAAAACACTAATTGGACAAGAATAAGCCTCGGGAGGACGAAAATGACATAATTGTTCTTCTGATGACACAAATCTACTTATTGGATACACAAGATGAGTTAAAAGCCCTAATTGGACAAGAATAAGCCTAGGGAGGACAAAAATGACCTAATTGTTCATCCAATGACACAAACACACATAATGGATGCACAAGATTGGTTAAAAACCCTAATATTACAAGAATAAGCCTAGCGAGGACGAAAATGACCTAAATGTTAATCCAATGACACAAATGAACTTATTAGATGCACAAGATTGGTTAAAAACCCTAATTGCACAAGAATATGCCTAGGGAGGAGGAAAATGACCTAAATGTTTATCCAATGATATAAACACACCTATTGGATTCACAAGATTGGTTAAAAACCCTAATTGGACAAGAATATGCCAAGGGAGGACGAAAATCACCTAATTATTCATCCAATGACATAAACACATTTTTTGGATGCACAAGTTTGGCTAAAAACCCTAATTGAACAAAAATAAGCCTAGGGAGGATGAAAATGACCTAATTGTTCATCCAATGACACAAATGAACTTATTGGATGCACAAGATTTATTAAAAACCCTAATTGGACAAGAATATGCCTAGGGAGGACGATAATGACCTATTTGTTCATCCAACGGCACAAAAACACCTATTGGATGTAAAAAATTGGTTAAAAACCCTAATTTGACAAGCTTAAGCCTAGTGAGGATGAAAAGGACCTAAATGTTAATCCTATGCCAAAAATGAACTTATTGGATGCACAAGATTGGGTAAAAACCCTAATTGCACAAGAATATGCCTAGGGAGGACGAAAATGACCTAAATGTTCATCCAATGACATAAACACACCTATTGGATCCACAAGATTGGTTAAAAACCCTAATTGGACAAGATTATGCCTAGGGAGGACAAAAATGACCTAATTGTGCATCCAATGACATAAACACATCTATTGGATGCACAAGATTGGCTAAAAACCCTGATTGGACAAGTATAAGCCTCGGGAGGACGAAAATGACATAATTGTTCATCCAATGACACAAATCAACTTATTGGATACACAAGATGTGTTAAAAGCCCTAATTGGACAAGAATAAGCCTTAGGAGGACGAATATGACCTAATTGTTCATCCAATGACACAAACACACATATTGGATGCACAAGATTGGTTAAAAACCCTAATTTGACAAGAATATGCCAAGGGAGGACGAAAATCACCTAATTATTCATCCAATGACATAAACACATTTATTGGATGCACAAGTTTGGCTGAAAACCCTAATTGAACAAAAATAAGCCTAGGGAGGATAAAATGACCTAATTGTTCATCCAATGACACAAATGAATTTATTGGATGCACAAGATTGATTAAAAACCCTAATTGGACAAGAATATGCCTAGGGAGGACGAATATAACCTATTTGTTCCTCCAATGGCAGAAAAACACCTATTGGATGCAGAAGATTGGTTAAAAACCCTAATTTGACAAGCATAAGCCTTGTGAGGATGAAAATGACCTAAATGTTAATCCAATGACACAAATGAACTTATTGGATGCCCAAGATTGGGTAAAAACCCTAATTGCACAAGAATATGCCTAGGGAGGACGAAAATGACCTAAATGTTCATCCAATGACATAAACACACCTATTGGATCCACAAGATTGGTTAAAAACCCTTATTGGACAAGATTATGCCTAGGGAGGACGAAAATGACCTAATTGTTCATCCAATGACATAAACACATCTATTGGATGCACAAGATTGGCTAAAAACCCTGATTGGACAAGTATAAGCCTCGGGAGGACGAACATAATTGTTCATCCAATGACACAAATCAACTTATTGGATACACAAGATGTGTTAAAAGCCCTAATTGGACAAGAATAAGCCAAAGGAGGACGAATATGACCTAATTGTTCATCCAATGACACAAACACACATATTGGATGCACAAGATTGGTTAAAAACCCTAATTTGACAAGCATAAGTCTAGTGAGGATGAAAATGACCTAAATGTTAATCCAATGACACAAATGAACTTATTGGATGCACAAGATTGGGTAAAAACCCTAATTGCACAAGAATATGCCTAGGGAGGACGAAAATGACCTAAATGTTCATCCAATGACATAAACACACCTATTGGATCCCCAAGATTGGTTAAAAATCCATATTGGAAAAGATTATGCCTAGGGAGGACGAAAATGACCTAATTGTTCATCCAATGACATAAACACATCTATTGGATGCACAATGTAAGACCCATAATTTTAAATCCTAAATTATACAATTTTAAGGTATTTTGTATGGAATTCTTAGGCTGTTAGCCCAGTTGTTGGTATTGAGTGAGTTAAATGCCAAAAATATATTTTTGGAAATTGGATTAAAATTATTTGCCGGAAAATAATTTATTTCCGTTACGAAGGATTTAATACCAGGCAATTTTGTTAAAAATAACTCGGGTTGCTAAAAATTGTACCGGACAATTGAGTTGCGACGAGAGTATTTATTTTTATCAAATTAGATTAAAAGGGGAATGAAATGATGGGTGTAAGAGTTGTTAGATATTTGTTGGTTTGGTTTTAATTATAATATATTAATATACATAAATATACATGTATATAGTATGTAATATATATGTATATATGAAAGCTATAAAAAAAAAAAGAAGCAGAGAACGTAAACAGAGGAAGCTCACGCTTTCCACCGTCGCCCTTCTTCCTTCTTTCTTTTTCCATTTTTTTCTTCTTCTTCTTCTTCTTCTTTCTTTGGCTTCAAGAATAGAAACCCAAGGATTAGTGGGTAAGAAAGCAAGGATTTCTCAACTTCATACTTCCTCGTTGTTTCGAAAATGAAGAAAAACGGTATTAGGGATTCAAACACAAATCTCACCGTTTCATCTAGATCTAAGCATCATTTCAAGAAGTGATAGAAGGGAATGTTGCTCACCACTAAACTACGGTGCTAGTGAGCTAACTAAGGAAGCGGCGTTGCGAGCGGAGATTTTATCGGATTTGCTCACGGTACCGTAATCGAACGAAAAAGCTAAAGTGAAGGTAAGGGCTCCTTCCAAACTTCTAGTTTGCATTTAGGGACTTACATGGGGTTGTGTGGAAAAGGATTTTGTTAGGGTTAAAGTGTTGATTTGGGGGAAAATGAATTTAACTCATTTGAGTATGATTTTGAGTAAATGAAATGTGACGTGTTTGAGTGGTATGTTGTGTTGATTTGTGTTTGTTGTATTTGACGTGACCTTAATTAACACTGATGAAATTTGATATGTGGATTGGATTTGATAATATGTTTGAGTTTGTTTTGTTTGGAATTCGAAAACCATTAAGTTAAACGAGTATTAAGAATGGGGAATCTCTTAATGTCTTGTTTACTTAATGTGTGTTTGTAAAAATCGTTTAAGTTAAATGAAAATTAAGAAAGGGGAATCTCTTAATGTCTTGTTTACTTAATGTTTATTTTAAAAATCGTTGGAGTTAAAAGAGTATTAAGAATGGGGAATCTCTTAATATTTCTGTTTACTTAATGTGTGTTTGTAAAAATCGTTTAAGTTAAATGAGAATTAAGAATAGGGAATCTCTTAATGTCTTGTTTACTTAATGTTTATCTTGAAAATCGTTGGAGTTAAAAGAGTATTAAGAATGGGGAATCTCTTAATATTTTTGTTTGCTTAATGTGTGTTTGTTTGTGTAAATCATTAAGTTAAATGAGTATTAAGAATGGGGAATCTCTTAATATCTGCGTTTACTTAATGTTGTCGTAAAAATGATTTTGTGGAGAAATGAATTGTCGCGCCAAGGTGATGCCATGTGATTTGTTGGTTCATCTTGTATGCGTTGGGATTGTCGAGTCAAGGTGATGCCATGTGATTTGTTGGTTCATCTTGTCTGTGTTGGGATTGTCGCGCCAAGGTGATGCCATGTGATTTGTTGGTTCATCTTGTATGCATTGGGATTGTCGAGTCAAGGTGATGCCATGTGATTTGTTGGTTCATCTTGTCTGTGTTGAGATTGTCGCGCCAAGGTGATGCCATGTGATTTGTTGGTTCATCTTGTATGTGTTGGGATTGTCGAGTCAAGGTGATGCCATGTGATTTGTTGGTTCATCTTGTTTGTGTTAGGATTGTCGAGTCAAGGTGATGACATGTGATTTGTTGGTTCATCTTGTTCGTGTTGGGATTGTCGAGTCAAGGTGATGCCATGTGATTTGTTGGTTCATCTTGTCCGTTTGGGTATTGTGTTGTAACTGTTAAGCAATATGTTTGGAAATTATGTGTGAGTCGTGTTTTGATTCAAATTTATGTTGGAGTGTTTCGAAACTAAAGTTGTTGTGGTGATTGTGTTTTAATTGCCAAGTGTGGATGTTTGGGAATTGTGTGATAGCGTGATTGATTGCAAAACCATTTCAAAACAAAAGAT
The DNA here is from genome assembly GCA_037974875.1 of Cicer bijugum. NCBI lineage: Eukaryota > Viridiplantae > Streptophyta > Magnoliopsida > Fabales > Fabaceae > Cicer > Cicer bijugum. The sequence goes on along the minus strand of JBBPBT010000625.1, from coordinate 45,187 downwards.
GTCGTGGTAATTGTGTTATAATCGCTAAGTGTTTTGTTTTGGAGTTGTGTGTAAGTGTAATTGATTGCAAAATTGTTTTGAAACTCAAGATGTCGTGGTGAGTGCGCTATAATTGCTAAGTTTGATTGTTTGGATTTGTGGGTAAGTGTTGATTGATTTCGAAACCCTTTGAAAAGCTGAAAAATGCTGATTTTTGCTGTTTTTCTGCTGCTGTCTGATGTGTATTCGAATACAGCAAGCTGTATTCGAATACAGACATGCTGTTTTGCCACTAACTTACTGTGTAGTCGAATACAGACTGTTGTAGTCGAATACAGACATGCTGTTTTGCTGCTGAATGCTGAAATAGCCTTGTATTCGAATACAAAGATGTTGTATTCAAATACAACAGTGTTGTTTTGTTAAAAACTTCATTTGTCAACTTTGTGTATGCATGTTTGGCATATAGAAACCCTTTTAAGGTGTATGCTAAGTTGAAATGTTATTTTGTGCATTTAAAAACTTAAATGTTATGTGTTAACTGTTAATTTCGGTTGGTTACCCTTTACAACTATTGTGGAAATCTGGGCTTTGCCCTCAGATGAGAACCAGGACCATCCTACCGGTTTGTACCCTGTGGATGGAAATGTAGTTGGGAACACCTGACTGGAGCTATGTTAGGAGGATCTTGCGGGGCGCGTGAAGATCACTCAGGATGTATAGTTTTTGTGGAATGATCAGATTAGGTTGACGTATAGGGAGTAGATGTCTTTCTTTTGAATTGCGTTTATTTTAAATTGGAAGACTGTACCGCTTTTTGATGTTTAAATATTTTGGAGTCATATTTCGAAAAATTATTCCGTTGCTTGTAAATTATTTTGACTTAAATATTTATCCAAAGGTATTACCTTATTTATTTCTCTATTGTATTTTAATTGCTTTTGAAAAAAAAATACACCCTCGCTATGAAAATCGAGGTGTTACATTGTGGTATCAGAGCTTTGGTTTGGTTTTCTTTGGGGGTTGTGGAACCTTTGGTTATAGATTGTAAGTCAACCTATAGGTTGTGAGTCGTTATCTAATCATGCGTCGGGAAATTGGTCTGAGTTGTCAGATCAGGGGTAGTTATTATGTGTTGATATATTCGAAACTTAGTTTTGGAATTTTTCGAAGTGGTGTTAACGCTTCTTCTGGATGTTGGTTTTTCGGAAACACTACCTCCAAGAGGGAACGACGTTGCAAGGATGAACGTCAGTAGGGATGATCAAATGGCTGAAACTACAAATAACATGGATGAATAGTTGTTGCACGAACTGCTGCAAAGACTCGACGGGATCTGGAGAAGAGGGAAAAAAGGAGTTATGCTATTAAGTCAAGAGGATTGAAAGATTTTCGTCATTGCCATCCTCCAAAGTTCAAGCGTCATGAGAACTCAGGAAACAGATGATTAGTGTATTCAAGAAATGGAAAAGATCTTCGAGATAACGAATTGTCCAGCAGACCTGAAGCAAATCATGACGGCATGGAATTATAAAATTGTTCCAAGGACACAGAAGCTATGCGTTGGTGTAAACTCGAAGATGATGAGTATGGATGGATTAACATTAGACTAATAAGGGATTTCAAGTAAAGATCTAAGTTGAGGACTCTTGTTAAGAAAAGTATTAGATGTTTTCCTAGTAGATTTCAGGATGAAACTAGATGAAGTTTGACAACTGTCAATGAGATGTGAACATCATGGAATTGTTGAGAAGATAAGGCTTTCTTTTGGAATAACATGTGGTGCTTAGGTGTCAATGAAAGAGACTGGTATTGAAGTTAAGGGAGCGTTGCACATTAGGAGTAAATACTCCCTTGGTTAGATAAAATGCGGTTGAGGAATAGTTGATACCTTGAGGGAGAAAGTCGAGCATTCGAGTTAGACTAGATTCACAACTTGGATTATTAAGAATGGATAGTTATATTGGATGAATCTATAGACACGTAAGTGTGAATTTTGAGCGATGTTCGGAAAAACATAATGAATTAAGCCTTGATGTATTGAACTCTATATTACCATTAAGTGGAATTGGAAGTATCGAGTTCGAGAATACTTGAGATTGTTGTAATATAAGTTTGAGAGTCTATTAAAGGATGGAAATTACTAAGAGGACATTAATATTTTGATAGGTTGGAAGGATTATGTGAGATTTGATTTGGGGCCCTAAGATGGTTGATGTTATTAGTTGATGATTTAATATCCATAGAGTTGGATGGAGGATCAAGTAATGCTTAAAACTTCCATAATCAAAGGAGTTGAGACAGGCAAGTGATAAACAATTCATGGTAAGGATGGAAGTGTTTGGAGATTTTGAGGATTAAATTTTAGAATCCTATTAAATAATAGGAAGTGAAAAAGAAGAGATGTAACGAATGATTTATGATTTAGTTGTTGGTCTTGGGAAATCAAGTGTTGAGATAGTTTACAGCAAAAATTTACGAGGATGAAGTTGTAGATAATTATTTCTTAGGAAATGCTAATGAGGAACGTTTGAGAAATAATTCTTTAGGACGTTCGATCGCTAGGATTCTTTCAGTTTGTATCTCGGTGAAGGTTGAGAAGGAATTGGAATCCAGCGAGTGAACCAAATATTGGAAAATGTGCCAAGAAATTTGTGGGAGCAGCACATAGAGATGCAGCTTATGACGATTAAAGATTCATGAAAGGAATTATCTCACCTATAATTCAGACATTATTATTATAAAGGTATGCCAAGATATAAAGACTTTACTTGAGTTCATGTCATGGGGATTGTTATTGTGTTCGTCAATCAAAGGAGTTAAATGTTTACTTGATAGGAAACAATTGAACATGAAATGGAAAAGTTTGGTGGGAATTAGTAAGGCTGGATTTATTGGAATCACTATAATGAAGATGCATCAAGGTTTGAGGTAGAAATTTAAGGTTTGTATAAATGGAAAAGTGATGGAGTGAATACAATGCGGTTGACCGGTCATAATGAAAGGATAATCATCAAGTTGCAAATGAAGGACACAGTGAAATTAAGAAGTATCAGAATGAATGTTGGTAGTAGAGGTAGGAGGATTATTTTCGAGTTGTGCATAATTGCGAAGTATGTAAGAAATTTTCTAGTGAAGTGTGAATTTGAGGTGTTAGGCATGAGACAAATGTAGACCTTGATCGGTGAATTAAATTCAAGTTAGATTGTAATGGAAAACGTGACTCCTGAAATGAAGTACTAAACTGAAAGGAAGTTTGTGTGTCCCAAGTGGTATAGTCTTGAGCATGATTTCGAAAATATTTGAGGAAGCTTTGATGACCAAGCATATGTGGGGATGGAATTATTAAATTTATAACTGGAATAACATATTGATAAGAACAATACAGTTTGACATAGTTGTGCGACTTAAGAAAAATCGAGGATTTGTGGACAAGGGAGAAATTTAGGAGTTCTCGGATGTAGTGTTTGTTATGTGCTCAGTGTGTTGGGATCATTCTAAGTGTTTCAGTTTGGTACCAAATGGATGTTTTGTACCAAGTGGATGCAAATGAGACTACGTGACATAGGTATGGGATATTTTACTTCGTCGACAGGATCAAAGTTGTAGGAAATTAAGGGAAACTCAATGGACTTTGAGAAGATTGTTGACTGCTTGTACATTGAGATAACCTCAGTTGTAAGTTGCAAGGAGCGTTATTACAGTTTGGTTAAGATAGTCTAAGCCACTATCATGGTTGTTGGTTATTTATTGACAAATTGAGGTACTGATCATCCTTAATCTCTTGTTGATAGTAGACAAAATCATGTTGAATGGAACGGACGAGCCTTACCGACTATGGACGTGTGTGAAGGCCGGGTGAAACAAGTTGTGACTTGTATGTTGAATTCGGGTACAAACCAAGTGTGGACTGTTACTCGTACTTTAAGTTTCGAGGACGAAACTAATTTTAGGGGGGTAGTAATGTAAGACCCATAATTTTAAATCCTAAATTATAAAATTTTAGGGTATTTTGTATGGAATTCTTAGGCTGTTAGCCCAGTTGTTGGTATTGAGTGAGTTAAATGCCAAAAATATATTTTTGGAAATTGGATTAAAATTATTTGTCGGAAAATAATTTATTTCCGTTACGAAGGATTTAATACCAGGCAATTTTGTTAAAAATATATCGGATTGCTAAAAATTGTACCGGACAATTGAGTTGCGACGAGAGTAGATATTATTATTAAATTAGATTAAAAGGGGAATGAAATGATGGGTGTAAGAGTTGTTAGATATTTTTTGGTTTGGTTTTAATTATAATATATTAATATACATAAATATACATGTATATAGTATGTAATATATATGTATATATGAAAGCTATAAAAAAAAAAAGAAGCAGAGAACGTAAACAGAGGAAGCTCACGCTTTCCACCTTCGCCCTTCTTCCTTCTTTCTTTTTCCATTTTCTTCTTCTTCTTCTTCTTCTTTCTTTGGCTTCAAGAATAGAAACCTAAGGATTAGTGGGTAAGAAAGCAAGGATTTCTCAGCTTCATACTTCCTTGTTGTTTCGAAAACGAAGAAAAACGGTATTAGGGATTCAAACACAAATCTCCCCATTTCATCTAGATCTAAGCGTCGTTTCAAGAAGTGATAGAAGGGAAAGTACTCTCCACTACACTACGGTGCTAGTGAGCTAACTTTGGAAGCGGCGTTGCGAGCAGAGATTTTACCGGATTTGGTCACGGTACCGTAATCGAACGAAAAAGCTAAAGTGAAGGTAAGGGCTCCTTCCAAACTTCTAGTTTGCATTTAGGGACTTACCTGAGGTTGTGGGGAAAAGGATTTTGTTAGGGTTAAAGTGTTGATTTGGGGGAAAATGAATTTAACTCATTTGAGTATGATTTTGAGTAAATGAAATGTGACGTGTTTGAGTGGTATGTTGTGTTGATTTGTGTTTGTTGTATTTGACGTGTTCTTAATTAATACTGATGAAATTTGATATGTGGATTGGATTTGATAATATGTTTGAGTTTGTTTTGTGTGGAATTCGAAAACCATTAAGTTAAACGAGTATTAAGAATGGGGAATCTCTTAATGTCTTGTTTACTTAATGTGTGTTTGTGAAAATCGTTTAAGTTAAATGAGAATTAAGAATGGGGAATCTCTTAATGTCTTGTTTACTTAATGTTTGTTTTGAAAATCGTCTTGTTTACTTAATGTTTGTTTTGAAAATCGTTTAAGTTAAATGAGAATTAAGAATGGGGAATCTCTTAATGTCTTGTTTACTTAATGTTTGTTTTGAAAATCGTTGGAGTTAAAAGAGTATTAAGAATGGTGAATCTCTTAATATTTATGTTTGCTTAATGTGTGTTTGTTTGTGAAAATCATTAAGTTAAATGAGTATTAAGAATGGGGAATCTCTTAATATCTGCGTTTACTTAATGTTGTCGTAAAAATGATTTTGTGGAGAAATGAATTGTCGCGCCAAGGTGATGCCATGTGATTTGTTGGTTCATCTTGTATGCGTTGGGATTGTCGGGTCAAGGTGATGCCATGTGATTTGTTGGTTCATCTTGTCTGTGTTGAGATTGTCGCGCCAAGGTGATGCCATGTGATTTGTTGGTTCATCTTGTATGCGTTGGGATTGTCGAGTCAAGGTGATGCCATGTGATTTGTTGGTTCATCTTGTCTGTGTTGGGATTGTCGAGTCAAGGTGATGCCATGTGATTTGTTGGTTCATCTTGTCTGTGTTAGGATTGTCGAGTCAAGGTGATGTCATGTGATTTGTTGGTTCATCTTGTTCGTGTTGGGATTGTCGAGTCAAGGTGATGCCATGTGATTTGTTGGTTCATCTTGTCCGTGTGGGTATTGTGTTGTAACTGTTAAGCAGTATGTTTTAAAATTGTGTGTGAGTCGTGTTTTGATTCAAGTTTATGTTGGAGTGTTTCGAAACTAAAGTTGTTGTGGTGATTGTGTTTTAATTGCCAAGTGTGGATGTTTGGGAATTGTGTGATAGCGTGATTGATTACAAAACCATTTCAAAACTTAAGATGTCGTGGTAATTGTGTTATAATCGCTAAGTGTTTTGTTTTGGAGTTGTGTGTTGGTGTAATTGATTGCAAAATTGTTTTGAAACTCAAGATGTCGTGGTGAGTGCGCTATAATTGCTAAGTTTGATTGTTTGGATTTGTGGGTAAGTGTTGATTGATTTCGAAACTCTTTGAAAAGCTGAAAAATGCTGATTTTTGCTGTTTTTCTGCTGCTGTCTGATGTGTATTCGAATACAGCAAGCTGTATTCGAATACAGACATGCTGTTTTGCCACTGACTTACTGTGTAGTCGAATACAGACATGCTGTTTTGCTGCGGAATGCTGAAATAGCCTTGTATTCGAATACAAAGATGCTGTATTCGAATACAACAGTGCTGTTTTGTTAAAAAATTTATTTTTCAACTTTGTGTATGCATGTTTGGCATATAGAAACCCTTTTAAGGTGTATGATAAGTTGAAATGTTATTTTGTGCATTTAAAAACTTAAATGTTATGTGTTAACTGTTAATTTCGGTTGGTGACCCTTTACAACTATTGTGGAAATCTGGGGTTTGCCCTCAGATGAGAACCAGGACCATCCTACCGGTTCATACCCTGTGGATGGAAATGTAGTTGGGAACACCTGACTGGAGCTATGTTAGGAGGATCTTGCGCGGCGCGTGAAGATCACTCACGATGTATAGTTTTTGTGGAATGATTAGATTAGGTTGACGTATAGGGAGTAGATTTTCTTCTTTTGAATTGCGTTTATTTTAAATTGGAAGACTGTACCACTTTTTGATGTTTAAATATTTTGGAGTCATATTTCGAAAAATTATTCCGCTGCTTGTAAATTATTTTGACTTAAATATTTATCCAAAGGTATTACCTTATTTATTTTTCTGTTGTATTTTAATTTCTTTTGAAAAAAAAAATACACCCTCGCTACGAAAATCGGGGTGTTACACACAAGATTGGCTAAAAAGCCTAATTGGACAAGAATAAGCCTCGGGAGGACGAAAATGATTTAATTGTTCATCCAATGACACAAATCAACTTATTGGATACACAAGATGTGTTAAAAACCCTAATTAGACAAGAATAAGCCTAGGGAGGACGAAAATGACCTAATTTTTCATCCAATTACACAAACACACATAATGGATGCACAAGATTGGTTAAAAATATGCCTAGGGAGGACGAAAATGACCTAAATGTTAATCCAATGACTCAACTGAACTTATTGGATGCACAAGATTGGTTAAAAACCTTAATTGCACAAGAATAAGCCTAGGGATGATGAAAATGACGTAAATGTTAATCCAATGACACAAATGAACTTATTGGATGCACAAGATTGGTTAAAAACCCTAATTGCACAAGAATTTGCCTAGGGAGGACGAAAATGACCTAATTGTTCATCCAATGACACAAACACACCTATTGGATGGACAAGATTGGGTAAAAACCCTAATTGGACAAGAATATGCCTAGGGACGACGAAAATGACCATATTGTTCATCCAATGACATAAACACATCTATTGGATGCACAAGATTTGCTAAAAACCCTATTTGTACAAGAATAAGGCTAGGGAGGAAGAAAATGACCTCATTGTTCATCCAATGACACAAACACACCTATTGGATGCACAAGATTGGTTAAAAACCCTAATTGCACTAGAATAAGCCTAGGGAGGAC
>JBBPBT010000625.1:4522-37482 GCA_037974875.1 Cicer bijugum | reverse complement strand
TTGGTTTGGTTTTAATTATAATATATTAATATACATAAATATACATGTATATAGTATGTAATATATATGTATATATGAAAGCTATAAAAAAAAAAAGAAGCAGAGAACGTAAACAGAGGAAGCTCACGCTTTCCACCTTCGCCCTTCTTCCTTCTTTCTTTTTCCATTTTCTTCTTCTTCTTCTTCTTCTTTCTTTGGCTTCAAGAATAGAAACCTAAGGATTAGTGGGTAAGAAAGCAAGGATTTCTCAGCTTCATACTTCCTTGTTGTTTCGAAAACGAAGAAAAACGGTATTAGGGATTCAAACACAAATCTCCCCATTTCATCTAGATCTAAGCGTCGTTTCAAGAAGTGATAGAAGGGAAAGTACTCTCCACTACACTACGGTGCTAGTGAGCTAACTTTGGAAGCGGCGTTGCGAGCAGAGATTTTACCGGATTTGGTCACGGTACCGTAATCGAACGAAAAAGCTAAAGTGAAGGTAAGGGCTCCTTCCAAACTTCTAGTTTGCATTTAGGGACTTACCTGAGGTTGTGGGGAAAAGGATTTTGTTAGGGTTAAAGTGTTGATTTGGGGGAAAATGAATTTAACTCATTTGAGTATGATTTTGAGTAAATGAAATGTGACGTGTTTGAGTGGTATGTTGTGTTGATTTGTGTTTGTTGTATTTGACGTGTTCTTAATTAACACTGATGAAATTTGATATGTGGATTGGATTTGATAATATGTTTGAGTTTGTTTTGTGTGGAATTCGAAAACCATTAAGTTAAACGAGTATTAAGAATGGGGAATCTCCTAATGTCTTGTTTACTTAATGTGTGTTTGTAAAAATCGTTTAAGTTAAATGAGAATTAAGAATGGGGAATCTCTTAATGTCTTGTTTACTTAATGTTTATTTTGAAAATCGTTGGAGTTAAAAGAGTATTAAGAATGGGGAATCTCTTAATATTTCTGTTTACTTAATGTGTGTTTGTAAAAATCGTTTAAGTTAAATGAGAATTAAGAATGGGGAATCTCTTAATGTCTTGTTTACTTAATGTTTATTTTGAAAATCGTTGGAGTTAAAAGAGTATTAAGAATGGGGAATCTCTTAATATTTCTGTTTGCTTAATGTGTGTTTGTTTGTGAAAATCATTAAGTTAAATGATTATTAAGAATTGGGATTCTCTTAATATATGCGTTTACTTAATGTTGTCGTAAAAATGATTTTGTGGAGAAATGAACTGTCGCGCCAAGGTGATGCCATGTGATTTGTTGGTTCATCTTGTATGCGTTGGGATTGTCGAGTCAAGGTGATGCCATGTGATTTGTTTGTTCATCTTGTCTGTGTTAGGAATGTCGCGCCAAGGTGATGCCATGTGATTTGTTGGTTCATCTTGTATGGGTTGGGATTGTCGAGTCAAGGTGATGCCATGTGATTTGTTGGTTCATCTTGTCTGTGTTGAGATTGTCGCGCCAAGGTGATGCCATGTGATTTGTTGGTTCATCTTGTATGCGTTGGGATTGTCGAGTCAAGGTGATGCCATGTGATTTGTTGGTTCATCTTGTCTGTGTTGGGATTGTCGCGCCAAGGTGATGCCATGTGATTTGTTGGTTCATCTTGTATGCGTTGGGATTGTCGAGTCAAGGTGATGCCATGTGATTTGTTGGTTCATCTTGTCTGTGTTAGGATTGTCGAGTCATGGTGATGTCATGTGATTTGTTGGTTCATCTTGTTCGTGTTGGGATTGTCGAGTCAAGGTGATGCCATGTGATTTGTTGGTTCATCTTGTCCGTTTGGGTATTGTGTTGTAACTGTTAAGCAGTATGTTTTGAAATTGTGTGCGAGTCGTGTTTTGATTCAAGTTTATGTTGGAGTGTTTCGAAACTAAAGTTGTTGTGGTGATTGTGTTTTAATTGCCAAGTGTGGATGTTTGGGAATTGTGTGATAGCGTGATTGATTACAAAACCATTTCAAAACTTAAGATGTCGTGGTAATTGTGTTATAATCGCTAAGTGTTTTGTTTTGGAGTTGTGTGTTGGTGTAATTGATTGCAAAATTGTTTTGAAACTCAAGATGTCGTGGTGAGTGCGCTATAATTGCTAAGTTTGATTGTTTGGATTTGTGGGTAAGTGTTGATTGATTTCGAAACTCTTTGAAAAGCTGAAAAATGCTGATTTTTGCTGTTTTTCTGCTGCTGTCTGATGTGTATTCGAATACAGCAAGCTGTATTCGAATACAGACATGCTGTTTTGCCACTGACTTACTGTGTAGTCGAATACAGACATGCTGTTTTGCTGCGGAATGCTGAAATAGCCTTGTATTCGAATACAAAGATGCTGTATTCGAATACAACAGTGCTGTTTTGTTAAAAAATTTATTTTTCAACTTTGTGTATGCATGTTTGGCATATAGAAACCCTTTTAAGGTGTATGATAAGTTGAAATGTTATTTTGTGCATTTAAAAACTTAAATGTTATGTGTTAACTGTTAATTTCGGTTGGTGACCCTTTACAACTATTGTGGAAATCTGGGGTTTGCCCTCAGATGAGAACCAGGACCATCCTACCGGTTCATACCCTGTGGATGGAAATGTAGTTGGGAACACCTGACTGGAGCTATGTTAGGAGGATCTTGCGCGGCGCGTGAAGATCACTCACGATGTATAGTTTTTGTGGAATGATTAGATTAGGTTGACGTATAGGGAGTAGATTTTCTTCTTTTGAATTGCGTTTATTTTAAATTGGAAGACTGTACCACTTTTTGATGTTTAAATATTTTGGAGTCATATTTCGAAAAATTATTCCGCTGCTTGTAAATTATTTTGACTTAAATATTTATCCAAAGGTATTACCTTATTTATTTTTCTATTGTATTTTAATTTCTTTTGAAAAAAAAATACACCCTCGCTACGAAAATCGGGGTGTTACACACAAGATTGGCTAAAAAGCCTAATTGGACAAGAATAAGCCTCGGGAGGACGAAAATGATTTAATTGTTCATCCAATGACACAAATCAACTTATTGGATACACAAGATGTGTTAAAAACCCTAATTAGACAAGAATAAGCCTAGGGAGGACGAAAATGACCTAATTTTTCATCCAATTACACAAACACACATAATGGATGCACAAGATTGGTTAAAAATATGCCTAGGGAGGACGAAAATGACCTAAATGTTAATCCAATGACTCAACTGAACTTATTGGATGCACAAGATTGGTTAAAAACCTTAATTGCACAAGAATAAGCCTAGGGATGATGAAAATGACGTAAATGTTAATCCAATGACACAAATGAACTTATTGGATGCACAAGATTGGTTAAAAACCCTAATTGCACAAGAATTTGCCTAGGGAGGACGAAAATGACCTAATTGTTCATCCAATGACACAAACACACCTATTGGATGGACAAGATTGGGTAAAAACCCTAATTGGACAAGAATATGCCTAGGGACGACGAAAATGACCATATTGTTCATCCAATGACATAAACACATCTATTGGATGCACAAGATTTGCTAAAAACCCTATTTGTACAAGAATAAGGCTAGGGAGGAAGAAAATGACCTCATTGTTCATCCAATGACACAAACACACCTATTGGATGCACAAGATTGGTTAAAAACCCTAATTGCACTAGAATAAGCCTAGGGAGGACGAAAATGACCTAAATGTTCATCCAACGACACAAATAAACTTATTGGAAGCACAAGATGGGTTAAAAATCCTAAATGGTCAAGAATGATACAAATCAACTTATTGGATGCACAAGATTATTTAAAATCTCTAATTGGACAAGAATATGCCTAGGGATGACGAAAATGAACTTATTGGATGCACAAGATTGGTTAAAAACCCTAATTGGACAAGAATAAGCCTAGGGAGGACGAAAATGACCTAGTTGTCCATCCAATGAAACAAACACACCTATTGGATGCACAAGATTGGTTAAAAACCCTTATTGGACAAGAATATACCTCGGGAGGACAAAAATGACCTAAATGTTCATCCAATGAAATAAATGAACTTATTGGATGCACAAGATGTTGGAAAACTATGACTTCTTTTTGATTAAGAACAAGAGAATTAAGATCAACTCCAACTAGTTAGACATAATTCCCATATCAATCATGCACCATTCATACAATTCACACACACAGCGGAAACTTAAAATCACATACAAGATTATTCAAGGAGCATACAAGAATAAGCAATTAAACAATGCTGAATATTAAAGAGAAGGGATAGGAAAGATTGCACCAAGATTTATCCTGGTTCAGCCATTGATCCAACGACCTACATCCAGTCCCGAAATCATAATCATGATTCCATCCTTTTTCACTATAGAATGAATTCGAGTACTTTTACAGATTTTCCAGTCTTCTACACGACCTATCTATCTAACTCCCTTCACTTCTATCTTGTCACCCCTTTGATCCTTGTAGTTTATCCCCAAAGTCACACAAGATCAAAGTAGACTTCCTCTTGATGATGCCACACCAACAAGGATAGCCACCAGTTTCTAAACTGGATTTGTTACAGCACCAATTACAACGAATTGTCTTTTACACGAACAAAGAAAAGTAGTATCAAGAAATGTGTTCAATCACTCTAGCATCACACAAAAGATTTGATTTGCCAATGAATATTTTTGTGTGTAAGGAAACTTTTCTTTCAAAGTATTTTCAGAGATATGCAAGATTGAGAGCAAGAGATTCTGAAAAGATGTGAAAAGTTTTTATGCAAGAGTTATACAAGTTGTTCCAAAAGTTATGTTTAAAATGATTTGAAGCATCATATATATATATTCAAGGAAAACACCAGGAAAATCGATTGCCCAATCGAGTTTGTAAGGATACAACCGATTGCTGCATCGAGTGTCGTATTTTCTGTGTTTCTGGAAACTTGAATTATATAAGCTTCACTTGATTGGTCAATCGATTGATTCAATTTCTGAATCAGACCTGATGCTCTAATTTCCTTTCAATCGAGTGAGCAATCGAGTTGGCCAAAAGTGGGTGCTCACTGTGACTTGAAAAATAGCATCACTCGATTGGTCAATCGAGTGTCGTGATCAAAGTGATTCAGACCTGATGCTATAATTTCCTTTCAATCGAGTGAGCAATCGAGTTGTTCAAAACTGGGTGCTCACTGTGACTTGAAATATAGCATCAATCGATGTGTCAATCGAGTATCGTGGTCAAAGTGACTCAGATACTGCAAACAATCAAGTTGCCAATCGAGTGGACAATCGAGTGGTCAATCGAGTGGGCACAAACTGAGTGCTCTCTGTAACTTAAACTTCAGCGTCAATCGAATTGTCAATCTATTGTGCAATCGACTTGACAATCGAGTGATCTTGTTACAGACCTCAGTTGTTTATGATAGTTTATGTGCCATTCGATTGATGACCCATTCAATCGATTGTTCAATCGAGTTTTTCCGAGTTAAGTTTCATAACACATGAATGAATGACAAAAGTTTATTGGCAATGTCTTGTGTGAGACTCTAGTGATTTGTTTACTCAACTTGATACTTAGACACCTAATACCACTATACAACAATTGCATCTTCCTCAAGTGCATCCTCCAACTATGGTTGATTCCTTGAGTTGCAAACTACTGTTCCAAGTGTGTGGTGTCTTCATGTATGCCTGAAATGTTTCTCAATTCAAAACAATAGATAAGGCAAATATTTCATGTGCACAACATTGTGAGGATGAAAATGACCTAAATGTTAATCCAATGACACAAATGAACTTATTGGATGCACAAGATTGTTTAAAAACCCTAATTGGACAAGCATAAGCCTAGGGAGGACGAAAATGACCTAAATGTTAATCCAACAACACAAATGAACCAATTTGATGCACAAGATTGGTTAAAAACCCTAATTGCACAAGAATAAGCCCATAAAGGACGAAAATGACCTAAATGTTAATCCAAGGACACAAATGAACTTATTGGATGCACAAGATTTGTTAAAAACCCTAACTGCACAAGAATATGCCAAGGGAGGACGAAAATTACCTAAATGTTAATTCAAAGACACAAATCAACTTATTGGATGCACAACATTGGTTAGAAACCCTAATTGGACAAGAATAAGCCTAGGGAGGACGAAAATGACCTATTTGTTCATCCAACGGCACAAAAACACCTATTGGATGCAAAAGATTGGTTAAAAACCCTAATTGGACAACTAACACATTGATAAAACTTTCTGATATCACTTTCTCACATTAAAAAAACATTGAACATTCCTTTTTCAGACAGGACCGTTCATCATTCGTGATCAACAAAGACTAAAAAAGATTGCAAAGAGAAAGACCATTTGAGAAGAAGACAGCAAAATGAAATTTTGTATATTTTTGTTTTAGATTTTTTGTACACGATTTCTGTAATCAAATAACATTGAGAAATCCAGTTGAAACTGGTAGTGATCTTCGTTGATGAGGGATATCATCAAGAAGACACTGGATTGATATCTTGGAAGAGTTTATATGAGATAAACTTTGGGATTCAGGGTGATAAGAGTAGAATAGGAAGAGTAGTTTAAGATTGATAGGCAAGGAGATGAAATATCTGTAAACTAACTCTGGGAGATTCTATTGGAAAAGGCTAAGATCGAATTTGATCTTAGGACTGGACGTAGACCGTCAAACAGACGGTTGAACCAGTATAAAAATTACTGTGTGCACTTTCCTTCCCTTATCTCTTTTATTTCTGCATTGCTTATTTGATAGATATTTGTTGGAAAACTATGACTTCTTTTGATTAATAACAAGAGAATTAAGATCAAATCCAACTATTTAGACATAATTCCAATATTAATCATGCAACATTCATACAACTCATACACAGCGGAAATTTAAAATCACGTACAAAATTATCCAGAAGCATACAAGAAAAAGCAGGTATACAATGCTGAAAATTAAAGAGAAGGGATAAGAAAGATTGCACCGCGATATATCCTGGTTCAGCCGTTGATCTAACGGCCTACATCCAGTCCCGAAATCACAATGTGATTTTAGCCTTTTGCTATAGAATGAATTCGTGTACTTTTACAGATTTTCCAGTCTTCTACACGACATATCAATCTAACTCCCTTCACTCCTATCTTGTCACCACTTGATCCTTGGAGTTTATCCCCAAACTCACACAAGATCACAGTAAAACTTCCTCTTGATGATATCACACCAACAAGGACAGCCACCAGTTTCCAAACTAGATTTTCTACACCTTCAAAAACAAAGAATTGTCTTTTACATGAAAATAGAGAAGTATCAAGAATTGTATTCAATCACTCTAGCATCACACAAAGAATTGATTTGCCAATGTATATTTGTGTGTTGAGAAACTTTTCTTTCAAAGTGTTTATTAGAGGTGTGCGAATTTGAGTACAAAAGATTCTGAAAAATTATGAAAAGTTTTGTGCAAGAGTTATTTTAAAAAAATGATTGAGGCATCTTATATATATTCAAGGAAAACACTAGGACATTAGATTGCCCAATCAAATTTATAAAGCTTCATTCGATTGCTGCATCGAGTGTCGTATGTCTTGTGTTTCTGGAAACTTGAATTATATAAGCTTCACTTGATTGGACAATCGATTCATTCAATTTCTAAATCAGACCTGATGCTATGATTTTCTTTAAATCGAGTGAGCAATCGAGTTGGCCAAAACTGGGTGCTCACTGTAACTTTAGAAATAGCATCACTCGATTTGTCAATCGAGTGTCGTGATCAAAGTGACTCAGACCAGATGCTATGATTTTCTTTCATTCGAGTGAGCAATCGAGTTGGCCAAAACTGGGTGCTCACTGTAACTTGAGAAATAGAATCAATCGATATGTCAATCAAGTATCGTGATCAAAGTGACTCAAACACTTCAAACAATCAAGTTGACAATCGAGTGGTCAATCGAGTTGGCCAAAACTGGGTCCTTTCTGTAACTTGAAAATTAGCGTCAATCGAATCGTCAATCAATTGTGCAATCGAGTTGACAATCGAGTGAGCCTGTTTTAGAACTCAGCTATTTTTAACAGAGTCTATGTGCCACTAGATTGATGAACCATACAATCGATTGTCTAGTCGATTCCGGCAGAGTTGAGTTTGATAAAACTTGAATTAATGATAAATGTTCATTAGCAAAGATTTAAGTGTGAGACCCTAGTGATTAGTCTACTCAACTTGATACTTTGACACCTAATAACACTATACATTTTGCATCTCTCTCAAGTGCATCCTCCAACTTTGGTTGATTCCTTGAGTTGCAAGCTATTGTTCCATGTGTGTGGTGTCTTCATGTTTGCCTGAAATGTTTCTTAATTGAAAACACTAGATAAAGCAAATATTTCATATGTACTATATTTTTGGGACTTAAATCAAAAACTTGACCAGGGAAGCTCATGACTTACAAACTCCCCCTTTTTGATTTAATGACAAACATACAGTTAATGTTGAGATTATTTTTAAATCTCCCCCTGAGTGTTGGAATGTATGATACAAACATTATCAGCGCGCAAACAGGGTGCATCAATCAGAATGCATATGCATTGTATGTCTGAGTGATACATGCATCATTTTCACAGACTAGCATATAACAGAATTGCATAATATGTAGTATGTATCAGAGCACACTCATAATATGTATTAATCAGATCAGAGCATATAAACATATAAACAGATAGATCATAACATACTACACAAACAGATCATAACATACTAGCATATAGCATATCAGATGCAATAATCTCAATTAATCTCCCCTTTTGTCATTAATACAAAAAGACATAGATACAAGAGGAAATTAAACAATAGTTTTGAGAACAAGACAAAAAACAGCAACTACACTAAACCTAAACAAACAAAGACACTAGGGCTGATTCTCATTATCACCAGCAGAAGGAGGAGAGACCGCTGTATTAGCCTCACCAGGTGTCTTCTCCCCATGAGAATCAGAACCGTCTATGTCGTCCGAGTTTGGTTCTGCAGTTGATTGCCGTCCAATCTCTGCAATGTCTTCAAAAGACATTTTGAGCCCTAAGTGCTCCTGAATAGCAGATACATCCTTCTGAACAGATTCCAAAGAAGCTTGAAGCTTGAGAAGAGAGGCTTCCACTCGTTCACTGTGTTCTGCTTGAAACTTCAAGACCTCCATCAACTTTGCCATGATATCAGATGAACCTTCAGCTGGTGCAGGTGCTTGGGCACTAGATTGGGCTTGATCAGCACTGGGTTGTGCATGATCAGCAGTAGATGGAGTCCTCGTCCATACGTTGTTGATGTGTCGAATCTGCATTTGGTTCACTATTGCTTCACCATATGTATGAGTGGTTTTGAGAGATTCTTCATCGGCTAGAGACACCTTGAAATGCCTCAGAATCCTCATCACCAGTTGGGGGTAGGGCAGGATGTGCTTTCCTTATGCTGATAACCACATGTTCAGCAGCACGATCCACGTCCAGCTCATCCTGAGCTCTTTGTACAGCCCCCACAGCAGGACAACGTCCAGCCGCAGTACAATAGAATGGTTTCCAGCTCTAGGTACTAACATCCGTGTTAGCACGTACATGAGCAACCTGTGCTCAACCTTCACTTGTCCTGCTTGAATAGTCCCTTTCTCAACGAAACCTTCGATCATAAGTTCCTATAAAGCAGCATGTGTATCTATAGAGTTTTCCCAACCTTCGTCCTCAGGAGCATCTTGTCCACTTCCATCAATGGTACACCCACAGAAAGGTAAACTAGTCAGCTTGGAAAACTCTTCAAAAGTCATTGCAATCCTTTTGTGTCTAACTTCAGCCGCAAAACCAGTCTTGGTTAGGATGAAGGTAGAGTAGAAGGCTCTCACTAGCCTTGGATACACATCCAAAGAACAGGAAAGAAAGTTTTCTAAACCATGAAATCTTAAATGGTTTTGAAATGAAAAACCATTTTTGTCAAAGTAAGGAAAATCCAATGTTCTTGCCTCTTGGATTTTTCTTTTAACAAACGAATCTGGAACAGCCTTGCCTTCAACAAGTTTCTCCTTTGAAGGCTTAACCTTCTTTAGTGGAGATGAAGGCTTTTTCTTCTTCTTCTTAGTTACTTCCTTCATAGCATCACTCAGCAGTTTTTCAGTTGGAGGAGCCTTCCTCTTTTTAATGATTTCTGGAGTAGTGGCAACAGCTTTGCCCTTATCCTTAGCCAACACCTTATGTGTAGGAATTGATACTCTCTTGGCCGGAGGTGAAGGAGGTGGAGGAAGTGAGGGTGAAGGTGTTCTTCCACTTGAAGTAGAAGAGAAAGAAGAGGAGATGTTCTGTGGAATGATTTTAGAGGAGGTTCCAGCAGAAGTAATGGCTGGTTTTCGACCGGTTTGCTTGACACGAGCCATTGTAGAGCTTAGATTTTAGATTGAAAAGATGCAGAGAAGGATTGAAGTTGGATGATTGAAATGAGAGCAGGACAGAAATTGGATTGGAAAATTGAATTAGGGTTTTTCAGGTTTTATAGTACTGTAGAAATCCGATTGCCCAATAGGATGTCCTGGAAATCTGGGTTAAAAAGTAACCGTTACACGCATCCAACGGCTATAATTTTCTCAACGGATATGTACCACTCGATTGTTCAATTGATACTCGGGTTATGATTTAGAAAAAAATTCAAACGTGTGAGTAACTTAGTCCAAACAGTCGCTTGTCTAGTCGAATTTTTAAACCATATTCCAATACATCACTCGATTGATCATTCGATTGTCGTGATAAAATCTTCAACAGTCTGGCTTTTGAGATATGAACACTCGATTGTCCATTCGATTGACGAGAAAGTCATCTTCAACAATCTGGCTTTTGAGATATGAACACTCGATTGTCCATTCGATTGACGTGATTGACATAGAAAATAAAAAAAACTAAGACCCATATAATCGAATTTGCAATCGAATATCATGTTTTCAGTTGAAAAAATTTGAGCACGGTTCATCAAACATTCGATTATGCAATCGAGGTTTTAATAAAGTGTTCCTATCTGACCACAGGACACTCGATTTTGCAATCGAATAGGGTATAAGGATCAGACTTCATTAGGATCAATGATGCCAAGTTTCATTCTTATAAAGAAGAAACTGTCCTTGGGCAAGGCCTTGGTGAAAATGTCAGCCAACCGCTCGTTTGTATTGACATATTCCAACTTAATCTTACCCCTGTTGATGCCTTATTTCTATGTGCTTAGTCCTAGAATGCATTACAGGGTTCTTAGTGATATTAATAGCACTAGTATTATCACACATAATGGGCACTGTTTCTAGATTAACCCCAAAATCAGAGAGGTGTTGCTGCATCCAAAGGATTTGAGCACAACAGCTACCAGCAGCTACATACCCTGGTTCTGCTGTTGAAAGGGCTACACTGTTTTGTTTCTTGCTATGCCAAGAAACAAGAGAGTTCCCTAAAAGTTCGCAAGTACCAGATGTACTTTTTCTGTCCAATTTGCATCCAGCAAAATCAGAATCAGAATAGCCAACTAGAGTGCAAGTAGATCCCTTAGGATACCACAAACCTAGATCTTTGGTTCCTATGAGATATCTAAAGATCCTCTTAACTGCACTAAGGTGAGATTCCTTTGGATTGGCTTGGTATCTAGCACACATGCACACACTAAACATGATATCTGGTCTACTAGCAGTTAGGTAAAGTAAGGACCCTATCAAGCTTCTAAACACAGTCACATCTACATCTTTACCCGACTCATCCTTATCTAAGTAGCAGGATTGACTCATAGGTGTGTCAATGGATTTAAATTTTTCAAAATCAAATTTCTTTAAAAGATCACTACAATATTTGGATTGACAAAGAAAAATGCCATTTTTGCTTTGTTTGATTTGAAATCCCAGGAAGTAAGTCAGTTCTCCCATCATGGACATTTCAAATCTCCCTTTCATTGTATTTTCAAAATCTTTACAAAGCTTATCATTTGTTGATCCAAATATTATATCATCAACATAAATTTGGACCAATAAAATGTATTTTCCTTGTCTTTTGATGAAAAGTGTTTTATCTACATTTCCCCTTGAAAAATTTTCTTGTAAAAGGAAATTGCTCAGCTTATCATACCAAGCTCTTGGAGCTTGTTTCAAGCCATAGAGGCCTTTTGTAAGTTTAAACACATGATTTGGAAGCTTAGGATCTTCAAAACCAGGAGTTTGACTTACAGAAACTTCCTCCTGAATGTCTCCATTCAAAAAAGCACTTTTAACATCCATTTGAAATAATTTGAAATCCATTATACATGCATAGGCCAACAGGATCCTAATAGCTTCTAGTCTGGCTACTGGGGCATAGGTCTCATCATAGTCTATTCCCTCTTCCTGGTTGTAACCCTTGGCCACTGACCTAGCTTTATTCCTAGTAATGACACCATTCTCATCCATTTTGTTTCTGAAAACCCACCTAGTTCCTATGACATGTTTATTCTCTGTTCTTGGAACAAGAGTCCACACTTGGTTTCTCTCAAACTGATTGAGTTCTTCTTGCATGGCTACAATCCAGTCATGGTCCATAAGAGCTTCCTTAATGTTTTTGGGTTCTATTTGCGAAACAAAGGCTGTAAGGTTGCAAAATTCTCTAAGGGATTTTCTGGTTGAAACTCCTTTTGTAATCTCTCCAATAATGTTGTCTATGGGATGGTTCTTGGCAAACTTCCATTCTTTGGGTAAATCATCTTCCCTAATAGGTTCTACACAGTCTAGGTTGGTTGGAGGTACAGGTTCACTGGTTTCTATAGGTTCAGAATCCACAATATCATCCAAAGAGTTATCAACTATAGAAGGAGTGCTGTTCAAGTTTTCATCAAATTTGACATGTACAGACTCCTCTACAGTTTTGATTCTTTTATTGTAGATTCTATAGGCCTTACTAACCTGAGAATAGCCTAGAAAGATACCCTCATCTGCCTTAGGATCAGATTTACCTAGATGTCCCTTGGCATTGTTTAACACAAAGCACTTACACCCAAAAATCCTTAAGTAGGAGATGTTTGGCTTTCTCCCTTTGTATAACTCATAGGGAGTCTTTCTAAGTATAGGTCTAATAAGAACCCTATTCACTACATGAGCAGCAGTGTTAATGGCATCAGCATAAAAGTACTTAGGAAGATTAGAATCCTTAAGCATGGTCCTAGCAAGCTCTTCTAAGGATATATTCTTTCTCTCTACTACTCCATTTTGATGTGGAGTTCTAGGGGCTGAAAATATGTGTTTGATACCTTGATGTTCATAGTAGATTTGAAAAGGAAAGTAGACTGAATTATATGCTTTGAGTTTAAAGTAGGTAGTAATTTAATTAGTGTAAATGCAAATGTTAGCAAGTGAAGCACTGTGGCTTTCAACAAAGATATTCTGTTTTTTTTTTTCTGGTAAAATAAGAGATATTTTAGTTTTATTTTGAAGAAACTCGATCATTGCATAAGGACTATTAAAATTTCTCCATGGAGAAAATTTACTAATCTAATCATTGATATATGTTTATTAAATCTGAAAATCAGTAATTAACTTTTGAACTTTAGCACCTTCCTTATGAATTTTTTTAGTTTTGCCATAAGACAATTTTTGAATGGTCACAAAATTTAGACACACAGACGAATAAAAAATCTATCATGTAAATATTATTAACTCTTTTACCTGTCAGTTTCCTACCATCAACTTCCTTATGCTCAAGAGTGCAAGATATAGAAGTAAAATGTACCTGAAACTCTTTGTCACATAGTTGACTAATGCTTAGTAAATTGTGTTTCAGACCTTCAACAAATAACACGTCCTTGATAACAACAGTTGAGTCATTTCCTATATCTCCAATGCCTAGGATCTTCCCTTTGTTGTTGTCCCCATATTTGACAAAACCACCACTTTGGACTTGTCTCCAGTCATATGCTTGGAGCATCCACTATCTAGATACCATGAATGATTCCTGGATGCCAAGCATATCTGCATAAAAAGAGTCAAGTTTTGAATTTAGGTACCCAATTCAAATTGGGTCCTGGGGGGTTAGTTTCAAATGATGGTTCCTTAACTTTCCAAATTTGTCTCCATCCTCTGTTGGCACGTTTTTTCAGTTTGCAATTAAACACCTTATGTCCCTTTTTGCAACAAAAGTGACATACAACCGCAGGGGATGGCTTCTGATTTGGTCTAGTAAAGTTATCATACATTTGTTGAGATTTAACAAATTTCTGATGCTTATTGACATGCATGTTTTGTCTATAGCCAAGTCCAGTTTTAACATGTAGATTTCTCTGATCTTTAAGGAGTCTATCTAAGTTGTTTTTACCACTGTTAAACTTAGCTACATCACATTTCAGTTCATGAGTTTCCTTTTTCAATTTTTCATTTATGTCTTTAAGAGACTCATGCTTCAAATTAACCTCATTAAACAACATGCATTTTTCTTCTAGCTGTTTCTTAGTACTAATCAGTTGTTTAAGTACACTAACATATTCAGCATGCAGTTCATTAAAGGCATCATGCAGTTCATCATAGGATGGATTAGATGCAGTACTTACCTCACTGTCAGATTCTGAATCAGTGTTAGCCATGAGACATAAGTTAGCTTCTTCATTTTCTGATTCTTCATATGACTCTTCATCGTTATCGTTCCAGGCAATGTAAGCTTTTCTAGATGAAGGCTGTTGATCCTTGCCCTTAGTCTTCATAAGCTTGTTTCTGTTTTGCAGCTTGTAACACTCAGATCTGATGTGACCTATTTTCCCACATTCATAGCAAGTTATGACTTTGCAATCACTAGTATCACCCTTGTTGGAGCCTTTTGTCTTGGAATTCTGTGGTTTTCTTGACTGGCCTCCTTTCTTTTTCAGAAACTTCTTAAATTTTCTGACCAACATACCTATCTCAGGTTCTTCAGTTGATTCACTTTCTGAGCTTTCTGAATCTGGTTCAGATTTTGCTTTGTGAGTTTGAGTCTTCTGTTTGATTGCTCTGTTTCATTTAATCTGTGTAATTCCATCTCATGTTCATGAAGCTTTCCAAACAGTGTTGTTATGGTCATATTGGCAAGATCTTTAGACTCAACAATAACAGTTATCTTGGGCTGCCATTCCCTTGACAAACACCTCATAACTTTTCCTATTTGTTGTTCATTATCCACAACTTTTCCTAGGGCATGTAGATTGTTGATAATGTGAGTGAACCTTGTTTGTAGATCATTTATAGATTCATCTTTCTTCATGAAGAAAAGTTCATACTCGTGCATAAGTGTATTTGTTCTTGCCCGTTTGACATCTGTAGTACCTTCATGTGTTTCTTGCAATGTATCCCACATTTCCTTTGCAGTCTTGCAGTTTGACACTCTGAAGAATTCTTCTGCACTTAAAGCTGATGTTATAATATTATTTGCTTTAGCATTGTAACCAACTTTCTTTTTGTCATCATCAGACCAATCAGCTCTTGGTTTGATGATGCATGATGATCCCTCAGTGCCTGCGATTTTGGGCACGTAAGGACCATTTTCCACTACCTCTAGAATGTCCAGCCCACATGCTTCTGGAAAGATGAGCATCCTCTCTTTCCAGTACATGTATGTTGTACCATTAAAGGCAGGGGGTCTGGTTAGAGATGCTCCTTCTCCTAGGAAATCTAAAGAAGTCATTTTCTTTTATGAGTTTTTCTATAAAAAAGTTAGGCTCTTGATGCCAATTGTTGGAAAACTATGACTTCTTTTGATTAATAACAAGAGAATTAAGATCAAATCCAACTATTTAGACATAATTCCTATATTTATCATGCAACATTCATACAACTCATACACAGCGGAAATTTAAAATCACATACAAAATTATCAAGAAGCACACAAGAATAAGCAGGTATACAATGCTGAAAATTAAAGAGAAGGGATAAGAAAGATTGCACCGCGATATATCCTGGTTCAGCCGTTGATCTAACGGCCTACATCCAGTCCCGAAATCACAATGTGATTTCAGCCTTTTGCTATAGAATGAATTCGAGTACTTTTACAGATTTTCCAGTCTTCTACACGACCTATCAATCTAACTCCTTTCACTCCTATCTTGTCACCACTTGATCCTTGGAGTTTATCCCCAAACTCACACAAGATCACAGTAAAACTTCCTCTCGATGATATCATACCAACAAGGACAGCCACCAGTTTCCAAACTGGATTTTCTACACCTTCAAATACAAAGAATTGTCTTTTACATGAAAATAGAGAAGTATCAAGAATTGTATTCAATCACTCTAGCATCACACAAAGAATTGATTTGCCAATGGATATTTGTGTGTTGAGAAACTTTTCTTTCAAAGTGTTTTTCAGAGGTGTGCGAATTTGAGAACAAAAGATTCTGAAAAATTATGAAAAGTTTTGTCCAAGAGTTATTTTAAAAAAATGATTGAGGCATCTTATATATATTCAAGGAAAACACCAGGACATTCGATTGCCCAATCAAATTTATAAAGATTCATTCGATTGCTGCATCGAGTGTCGTATGTCTTGTGTTTCTGGAAACTTGAATTATATAAGCTTCACTTGATTGGACAATCGATTCATTTAATTTCTAAATCAGACCTGATGCTATGATTTTCTTTAAATCGAGTGAGCAATCGAGTTGGCCAAAACTGGGTGCTCACTATAACTTGAGAAATAGCATCACTCGATTTGTCAATCGAGTGTCGTGATCAAAGTGACTCAGAACTAATGCTATGATTTTCTTTCATTCGAGTGAGCAATCGAGTTGGCCAAAACTGGGTGCTCACTGTAACTTGAGAAATAGCATCAATCGATATGTCAATCGAGTATCGTGATCAAAGTGACTCGGACACTTCAAACAATCAAGTTGACAATCGAGTGGTCAATCGAGTTGGCCAAAACTGGGTCCTTTCTGTTACTTGAAAATTAGCGTCAATCGAATCGTCAATCAATTGTGCAATCGAGTTGACAATCGAGTGAGCCTGTTTCAGACCTCAGCTATTTTTAACAGAGTCTACGTGCCACTCGATTGATGAACCATACAATCGATTGTCTAGTCGATTCCGCAGATCTGAGTTTGATAAAACTTGAATGAATGATAAATGTTAATTGGCAAAGATTTAAGTGTGAGACCCTAGTGATTAGTCTACTCAACTTGATACTTTGACACCTAATAACACTATACATTTTTTATCTCTCTCAAGTGCATCCTCCAACTTTGGTTGATTCCTTGAGATGCAAGCTATTGTTCCACGTGTGTGGGGTCTTCATGTTTGCCGGAAATGTTTCTTAATTCAAAACATTAGATAAAGCAAATATTTCATATGTACTGTATGTTTGGGACTTAAATCAAAAACTTGATCAGGGAAACTCATAACTTAAAATATTGATTGTACGCAATAATAAAATTCTTTGTTAATTGACAATACATGAATTGTTATCTTAGCATGCTTGTATGTGGATCAATATCTTGACTAGAAATTGTATCTGTTGCACTCTCCATTAAACAATAGTTGTTATTGTTAATTTTCTTTAGGATTGATTCTTTGGGACCTTGATTAATCTTTTGTTTAATAAATTTTGAATTTAGTAAACTGTTTAGCATGTTGGTAGAATAGGTTTTATTCTTCACAATTTTCTGTTAAACTCGGGTCATACTCCCCTTCAGAAAATGACCTAAATGTTAATCCAATGACACAAATGAACTTATTGGATGCACATGATTGGTTAAAAACCCTAATTGGTCAAGAAAAATCCTAGGGAGGACGAAAATGACCTAATTGTTCATCCAATGACACAAACACACCTATTGGATGCACAAGATTTGTTAAAAACCCTAATTGGTCAAGAATAAGCCTAGGGAGGACGAAAATGACCTAATTGTTCAACCAGTGACACAAACACAGCTATTGGATGCACAACATTATTTAAAAACCCTAATTGGACAAGAATATGCCTAGGGAAGACTAAAATGACCTATATATAAATCCAATGACACAAATGAACTTATTGGATGCACAAAATTGGTTAAAAACCCTAATTGCACAAGAATAAGCCTATGGAGGACGAAAATGACCTAAATGTTCATCCAACGACACAAATCAACTTATTGGATGCACAAGATTGGTTAAAAATCCTAATTGGTAAAGAATAAGCCTAATGTGGACGAAAATGACCTAATTTTTCATCCAATGATACAAATCAACTTATTGGATGCACATGATTATTTAAAAACCCTAATTGGACAAGAAAATGACCTAAATATGAATTCAATGACACAAATGAACTTATTGGATGCACAAGATTGGCTGAAAACCCTAATTGGACAAGAATAAGCCTAGGGAGGATGAAAATGACCTAATTGTCCATCCAATGACACAAACACACCTATTGGATGCACAAGATTGCTTAAAAACCCTTATTGGACAAGAATATGCCTTGGGAGGACAAAAATGACCTAATTGTTCATCCAATGACACAAATGAACTTATTGGATGCACAACATTGGTTAAAAACCCTTATTGGACAAGAATATGCCTAGGAAGGAGAAAAATGACCTAAATAGTCATCCGATGGCACAAAAACACCTATTGGATGCACAAGATTGATTAAAAACCCTAATTGGACAAGCATAAGCCTAGGGAGGATGAAAATAACTTAAATGTTAATCCAATGACACAAATGAACTTATTGGATGCACAAGATTGTTTAAAAAACCCTAATTTGACTTGAATAAATCTATGGAGGACGAAAAACACCTAATTGTTTATCCAATGACACAAATGAACTTATTGGATCCACAAGATTGGTTAAAAACCCTAAATGGACATGCATAAGCCTAGGGAGGACGAAAATGACCTAAATGCTAATCCAATATCACAAATGAACCAATTCGATGCACAAGATTGGTTAAAAACCCTAATTGCAATTGAATAATCCTAGAAAGGACAAAAATGACTTAAATGTTAATCCAATGACACAAATGAACTTATTTGATTCACAAGATTGGTTAAAAACCCTAACTGCACAAGAATATGCCTAGGGAGGACGAAAATGACCTAAATGTTAATCTAAAGACACAAATCAACTTATTGGATGCACAACATTGGTTAGAAACCCTAATTGGACAAGAATATGCCTAAGGAGGACGAAAATGAACTAATTGTTCATCCAATGACACAATTCAAATTATTGGATACGCAAGATTGGTTAGAAACCATAATTGGACAAGAATAAGCCTAGGGAGGACGAAAATTACCTAATTGTTCATCCAATGACACAAACACTCCTATTGGATGCACAAGAATGGTTAAAAACCCTAATTGGACAAGATTATGTCTATGGAAGACGAAAATGACCTAAATTCGAATCAAATGACACAAATGAACTTATAGAATGCACATGATTGGGTGAAAACCATAATTGCACAACAATAAGCCGAGGAAGGACGAAAATGACCTAAATTCGATTTTGTAATACGGTTGTATGAAAATATGAAATCTGTGATTAATCAAACTATTTGGCAAATCGATTTGCACATTTACTGAAAATTAAGTGTGCAACTCAGTAGCATGCCGTTTTGCAGGCAAATCGATTGTTCCTGTTGGGAGATACGACCTCTGATTTGCGAAAGACTTATGCAGAATAATGTATATTGTAACAATGTGCGCAGCGATTTAGTAAATTCGAAATTTACTAAACACAAGATTAAACAAGGTCCCTAATAAACAATTCTAATGAATGTCAAACTATATGGATCATGGTATATATGGAGAAACGCATCCGAAACAATTATTATTGAAGATGTTGATTTTCATGCAATCATGTTAAGACAATTAATCATACAATGTCACTTAACATAGAATTTTTATCACACATTCAATCAATATTAGAAACGTAATAATTGCATAAATTTAAACGAGATAAGGGAAAGAAAAGTGTACGCAGATTTTTATACTGGTTCAGCCGTCTCGTGACAACCTACATCCAGTCCTACGATCCAACTAGATCTTAGCCTGTCCAATAAAACATCTTAAAATCAGTTTACAGATTTTTACACAGCGCCTCACACTAATCTTAAACTATTCTCCCTGTTCTATCTTTCCCTCCCTGAATTCCCATGTTTATGTCCCATAAACATGACCAAGAATCCAGTCAAGCGTCTTCTTTTTGACAGCCCTCAACCTCGAAGAACACCACCAGTAACAACTGGATTTCCTCAAAGTAATTTGGTTATAGAAAATGGTTTATAGAAATTGAAACAGATCAATTATACAAAGTCCTTGATCTTCCTTCTTCTCAAAGCAATCTTTCTCAATTCAGTCTTTTCCAATCCTCATTGATCACAAGTGTTGATTGTTCATGGCTGAAAAAGAATGTTCAAAATGATATCAGTAGAGAAAGAGTGAGTGGTATATGATTGTTATCATCAGTTATGAAACTTCTGTACTGGAATTATTATTTTTTGTTATGAGAAGAAGAGTGTGAAAGCAGTTTATATAGTTTCAGGAAAAACAACATATGAATCGATTTGGTCAATAAATTCATTAAAGTTATAAAGCACACTAATCGATTTGTCCTATCGATTTCGTGAATCTTGTTTTTCTTGAATCTTGAAACTGCATAAACTAATCGATTTAACTAATCGATTATTTTAAATGAGTTCTTTAGACTTGGATGAATGTGCATAATTGAATCGATATTCATAATCAATGTGGCGTGTTTTTTTCAAACAACGAGATCAAAACTATCGATGTACTTAATCTATTCAACCATTTCAGTCATCTCTGTTTCCAAAACTTTTTGTACCAATCGCTTTAGGCAATCGATTCCACTGGTTCCAAGGACACAGTGATTTTAACAAATCGATTTGCCTAACCGATTGTGGACTTAAGTCTGAAGCACATTTCTACAGTTGGTCCATTCAATCGATTTACCGAGTCGATTGATGCCAAACTCATTTCAAAAGAAATAACATAGTAGATTGTGCTAATCGACTGTGTATGTTCCAGACCAAGGTTATTTTGAAACTTATTTTAGAAAATCGATCAGCCTAATCGATTTATTAATCACTAGTTTGGCTTTGGGACATTCACACTCGATTATGTCAATCGATGTAGACAAACAAAAAAAATGTGATTGGATTAATCGATTTTCCAAATCGATTAGCTTGCAAGGCATGCTATTGACATGCGCATTTTAATTTCAGTAAATGTACCAATCGATTTGTCTAATCGATCTAAGCAATTAGTTCAGTCTTGGTGATTTAAACCATCGATCTGCCTAATCGATTAGTGGCAAATTGGCTCTCTGACTTGCACAATTTATTTTCTAATAAATGTACCAATCGATTTGTCTGATCGATTGATAGCCTGTTTAATTTTTCATAAGATGTGCAAATCGATTTTGCCCATCGATTGATTAATCCCAGACTGCATAATATCATTCAACCCTGTTACAGAATCGATTTTACTAATGGATTTGTTTATGAATCTGCAAACTTTTGTTGATTTCTTGAGTTCCAAGCAATTGTCTCAAGTTTGTAGGACTGAGTTGTTGTTCCTGAAATTTTTCTTAGTTCACAATGTCAAATTTATTTCAAGATGTATGTTTGTCAATAATATCAAAAATGAACATAGGTCTAACAGTTCCAATCACAAGACTATTCGGATTGTTTAAATCGATTGACCCAATAGATTGTGCAAGTTATAGAGCCAATCCAGTTATTCACAAATCGATTAGGAAAATCGATTTCACAAAATAAGTTTTAAAATGAACTTGGTCTGGGATAAAACACAATCGATTGGCACAATCCATTGAACTATTTCTTTTATAACAAGTTTGGCATCAATCGATTTGGTAAAACGATTGAATGAACCAACTGATAAACTGTTCTTTAGACATAAGTCCATAATCAATTAGGCACATTGATTAACATGATTTAAGCTAATTCTCTATGACTAGCCAAATCGATTAGGCAAATCGATTTGTTAAAAATCACTAAGTCCCTGTCACCAGTGAAATCGATTGGCATAATCGATTGGAACAAAAGTTTTAGTAATAGAGAAGACTTAGCACATAGCCAAATCGATTATGCAATTGTTTGAATCGACTGAGTAAATCGATTGTTTTGATCTCGTTGTTGGAACAAAACATCCCCAATCGATTGTGTAAATCGATTCAAATATGAACTGACTTTCATTTCTGAAGAATGCTTCAAAATAATCGATTACGTAAATCAATTAGCTTATGTAGTTTCAAGATTCAAGAAAAACAAGATTTGCGAAATTGATTTGGTAAATCGTTTGAGCATGCTTTATAACTTTAATGAATCGATTGGGGAAATCAATTCATGTGTTGTTTTTCTGAAACTATATAAACTGTTTTCATTCATTTCTGCTCACAACTCATAAATCATAACCAACAACTGACACATTGATAGAACTTTCTGATATCACTTTCTCACATTGAAATAACATTGAACATTGCTTTTTCAGGCATGACCGTTCATCATTCGTGATCAACAAATACTAAAAAAGATTGCAAAGAGAAAGACCATTTAAGAAGAAAATAGCAAAACGAAATTTTGTATATTTTAGTTTTAGACTTTATGTAAACGATTTCTGTAATCAAATAACTTTGAGAAATCCAGTTGAAACTGGTAGTGATCTTCGTTGTTGAGGGATATCATCAAGAAGACACTGGACTGATATCTTAGAAGAGTTTATAGGAGATAAAGTCTGGGATTCAGTGAGATAAGAATAGAATAGGAAGAGTAGTTTATGATTGATAGGCAAGGAGCTGGAACATCTGTAAACTGACTCTGGGAGATTCTATTGGAAAAGGCTAAGATCGAATTTGATCTTAGGACTAGACGTAGACCGTCAAACCAACGGCTGAACCAGTATAAAAATTACTGTGTGCACTTTCCTTCCCTTATCTCTTTTATTTCAGCATTGCTTATTTGATAGATATTGATTGTATGCAATAATAAAATTCTTTGTTAATTGACATTACATGAATTGTTATCTTAGAATGCTTGTATGTGGATCAATATCTTGAATACAAATTGTATCTGCTGCACTCTCCATTAAACAATAGTTGTTATTGTCAATTTTCTTTAGGATTGATTCTTTGGGACCTTGATTAATCTTTTGTTTAACAAATTTTGAAATTAGTAAACTGTTTAGCATGTTGGTAGAATAGGTTTTATTCTTCACAATTTTCTGTTAAACTGAGGTCATACTCCCCATCAGAAAATGACCTAAATGTTATTCCAATGACACGAATGAACTTATTGGATGCACAAGATTGGTTAGAAACCCTAATTGGTCAAGAACAAGCCTAGGGAGGACGGAAATGACCTAATTGTTCATCCAATGACACAAACACACCTATTGGAAGCACAAGATTTCTTAAAAACCCTAATTGGTCAAGAATAAGCCTAGGGAGGACAAAAATGACCTAATTGTTCATCCAATGACACAAACACAGCTATTGAATGCACATGATTATTTAAAAACCCTAATTGGACAAGAATATGCTTAGGGAAGACTAAAATGACCTAAATGTTCATCCAACGACACAAATCAACTTATTGGATGCACAAGATTGGTTAAAAATCCTAATTGGTCAAGAATAAGCCTAAGGAGGACGAAAATGACTAAATTTTTCATCCAATGATACAAATCAACTTATTGGATGCACAAGATTATTTAAAAACCCTAATTGGACAAGAAAATGTCCTAAATATGAATCCAATGAAACAAATGAACTTATTGGATGCACAAGATTGGTTAAAAACCTTTATTGGACAAGAATAAGCCTAGGGAGGACGATATGACCTAATTGTCCATCCAAGGACACAAACACACCTATTGGATGCACAAGATTGGTTAAAAACCCTTATTGGACAAGAATATGCCTAGGGAGGACGAAAATAACCTAATTGTTCATCCAATGGCACAAAAACACCTATTGGATGCACAAGATTGGTTAAAAACCCTAATTGGACAAGCATAAGCTTACTGAGGATGAAAATGACCTAAATGTTAATCCAATGACACAAATGAACTTATTGGATGCACAAGATTGTTTAAAAACCCTAATTGGACAAGAATAAATCTATAGAGGACGAAAAAAACCTAATTGTTCATCCAATGACAAAAAAATACCTATTGGATCCACAAGATTGGTTAAAAACCATAATTGGACAAGCATAAGGCTAGGGAGGACGAAAATGACCTTAATGTTAATTCAATAACACAAATGAACCAATTCGATGCACAAGATTGGTTAAAAACCCAAACTGCACAAGAATAAGCCCTGAAAGGACGAAAATGACCTAAATGTTAATCCAATGACAACCCTACAAACTTGAGACAATAGCTTGGAACTTAAGGAATCAACAAAAGTTGGAAAATTGACTAAGCAAATCGTTTAGACAAATCGATTTTGTAATAGGGTTGTATGAAAATATGAAATCTGTGATTAATCAATCGATTGGGCAAATCGATTTGCACATTTACTGAAAATTAAGTGTGCAAGTTAGTAGCATGTCGTTTTGCAGGCTTATCGATTAGGCAAATCGATTGTTCCAATCACAAGACTATTCTGATTGTTTAAATCGATTGACACAATCGATTGTGCAAGTTACAGAGCCAAGCCAATTATTCACAAATCAATTAGGCAAATCGATTTCGCAAAATAAATTTTAAAATGAACTTGGTCGGGGATAAAACACAATCGATTGACACAATCCATTGAACAATTTCTTTTATAACAAGTTTGGCATCAATCGATTTGGTAAATCGATTGAATGAACCACCTGATAAACTGTTCTTCAGACATAAGTCCATAATCGATTAGGCACATCGATTAACAGGATTTAAGCTAATTCTCTATGACTAGCCAAATCGATTAGGCAAATCTAATTGTTAAAAATCAATGAGTCCCTGTGACCAGTGAAATCGATTGGCAAAATCGATTGGAACAAAAGTTTTAGTAATAGAGAAGACTTAGCACAGAGCCAAATCGATTATGTAATTGTTTTAATCGACTGAGTAAATCGATTGTTTTGATCTCGTTGTTGGAACAAAACATCCTCAATTGATTATGTAAATCGATTCAAATATGAACTGACTTTCATTTCTGAAGAATGCTTTAAAGCAATCGATTAGGTAAATCGATTAGTTTATGTAGTTTCAAGATTCAAGAAAAACAAGATTCGCGTAATGGATTTGGTAAATCGATTGAGCATGCTTTATAACTTTAATGAATCGATTGGGCAAATCGATTCATGTGTTGTTTTTCTGAAACTATATAAACTATTTTCATTCTTTTCTTCTCGCAACTCAGAAATCATAACCAATAACTAACACATTGACAGAACTTTCTGATATCACTTTCTCACATTGAAATAACATTGAACTTTGCTTTTTCAGACATGACCGTTCATCATTCGTGATCAACAAAGACTGAAAAAGATTGCAAAGAAAAAGACCATTTGAGAAGAAGATAGCAAAAAGAAATTTTGTATATTTCTATTTTAGACTTTCTGTAAATGATTTCTGTAATCAAATAACATTGAGAAATCCAGTTGAAACTGTTGGTGTTTATGACCTCTGATTCTCTTAAGAATTATGCAGAATGATATCTAATCTAATATGAATGCACAGCGGATTACTAAATTCAATTTTTATTTCACACCAAATTGAATACGGCCCCTAATTAACAATTCTAATGAATGTCAAAACTATATAGATCATGTTAACTATGGAGAAATGCATTTGACAAGTTTGATTATTATGAATGCGTGTTTACATGCAATTATTATCAAGACAATTAGTCAATGTTCCAAACAAAATAATTGCTGAAATGTAAACAAGATAAGGGAAGAAAGGTATACGCAGTGATTTATCCTGGTTCAGCAGTCCCTTGACAGCCTACATCCGGTCCCAAGATCCAACAAGATCTCAGCCTATCCAATAGAACCTTTTTAGAATCAGTTTACAGATTTTTACACACAGTGCCTCGCACCAATCTTAAACTATTCTACCCGTTCTATCTTCCCTTCCCTGAATTCCCAAGTTTAAGTCCCATAAACTTGACCAAGAATTCAATCAAGCGTCTCCTTGGTGACAGCCATCAACCCCGAAGAACGCCACCAGTCGCAGCTGGATTTTCGCAGAGTAATTTGTTACAAAAGAGTATTACAGAACATGAAACATATCAAATATACAAATATCTTGATCTTGCTTCTTCCCAAAGTAATCTTTCTCAAATCGGTCTTTTCCAATTTTCAATGATCACAAGTTGATTGTCCATGACTGAAAAAGGATTTTCAATTGATAATGGTTGAGAAAGAGTTATCTCATGTGTTGTAGCTCTGAAAAGGAATTATCAAAGTTATTGTATTGGCTATTGTGTATTATAACATTCTTATTGAGAAGAAGAGTATAAAAGCAGTTTATATAGTTTCAGGAAAAACAACATATGAATCGATTTGGCCAATCCATTCATTAAAGTTATAAAGCACACTAATCGATTTATTCAATCGATTTCGCGAATCTTGTTTTTCTTGAATCTTGAAACTGCACAACATAATCGATTTAACTAATCGATTCTTTTAAATGAGTTCTCCAGACTGAGATGAAAGTGCATGTCTGAATCGATGTTCATAATCGACTTGGGATTTTTGTTCAAACAACGAGATCAAAACAGTCGATGTATGTTATCGATTCAACCATTACAGTCGTCTCTGTTTCTAAAACTTTTTGTGCCAATCGCTTTAGTCAATCGATTTCGCTGGTTCCAGAGACACAGTGATTTTCACCAATCGATGTGCCTAACCGATTGTAAAATTAAGTCTGAAGCTCATTACAACCAGTTGGTTTAGTCAATCGATTTACCAAGTCGATTGATGCCAACGTCAATATAACAGAAGTAAGTAAGTAGATTGAACTAATCGATTATGGATGTTCCAGACCAAGGTCATTTTGAAATATATTTTGGTAAGTCGATTTGCCTAATCGCTTTATTAGCATTGGTTTGGTTCTGGAACATTCACATTCGAATTGGTCAATCGATGTAGACAAAACATAACATAAGAAAATGATTGAATAATCGATTTGCCTAATCGAATAGTTTGCAAGGTGAGCTCCTGACTTGCGCATTTTAATTTTTAATAAGTGTTCAAGTCGATTTGTCTAATCGATGTAAACCATCAGTTCAGTCTTAGTGAATTAAACAATCGATCTGCCAAATCGATTTGTGGCAAACTGGCTCTCTGACTTGCACAATTTATTTTCTGATAAGTGTATCAATCGATTTGCCTGATCGATTGATAGCCTGTTTGAACTTTCATAAAGTGTGCAAATCGATTGATTAATTCCAATAATTATAATATCATCCAACCCTTTTACAGAATCGATTTTACTAATCGATTAGCTTGTAAATCTTCAAGGTTTTGTTGATTTCTTGAGTTCCAAGCAATGTTTCAAGCTTGTAGGATTGAACGGATTTTCTTGAAATTTTCTCAATTCACACTGTTAGGTTTATTTTCAAAAACGAGTGAACATATATCAAACAAATAGCCATATTTCTAACAATCTCCCCCTTTTTGATTTAATTGACAAACATGCAATTTTTATAAACTTGAGAAACATTTCAAGGGAATATACTGAATTAAAACAGTCTGTTAAACTTTGTAAAGCTCCCCCTGAATATGTGTACCCAAGCAAATTGCAGAAAACAATATATATAAGATAAGATACCACTGTTAGTACAAGTCAAGTTATAAAAATTATAAAAGAAACTTCTCTCCCCCTTTTGTTTGTTAAGTCAAAAAGAAGAGGAGGAAAAGTAACCACAATTTTGCTCCCCCTGAGATGATAGCAAAGAAAATTCTGAAAAACTTGAATGGATTAGTAACAAGTGCACGAGATTCATTATGATTATAACCAGAAGGAACTTGTATCAGTGCAATAAACAGAATCAAAAACATATTATGGCACGCATTGGAAGTCATGAAGATGAAATGAAATGAAATGCAGCAGCGATTAACACAAGCAATAAACTTCAAACACTATTATATTCATTTATCAACAGAGATTACAACCAACATAAAAACAAAATTACACAGAAAGGCAAAACAGAAAAACAAACAACAAAAAGAAACTAAGGTCCTAAACATCTATGGTTGGTTGATCCTCATTATTAGCAGGGGATGAGGTTGAGACCGCTGTATTACCCTCAGCAGGTGTCTCCTCAACATGAGTCACAGCAACCTCTACATGAGTAGGAGTATGCTCTTCAGCTGCTTGCCTTCCAATTTCAGCAACATCGCTGAAGGACAACTAAATGCCCAGATGTTCCTGAATAGCTACTATGTCCTGTGCCATCTGATTCTGGTCGGCTTGGATCTTCTGGATTGCAGCATCCACCCTTTCATTCAGCGCCTCCATTTTGGCGTTGTGAGTCGCTTGAGCTGCCATAAACTCAAGGAGTTTGGAGAGCACCTCAGACCCAGCTGAAACAGACTCAGCAGCAGGTGGTTCAACACTTTGCTGGGTTGGTTCAGCAGTAGCTTGAGGTCTACTCCAAATACCATTCAGTTTAAGTAGCTGCATTTGGTTCACTATGGATTCACCAAATGTCAGAATGGTTTTGGACAATTCTTCACCATTTAGAGAGACCTTGAAGTGGGTGAGAATCTTAGTGATTAGCTGTGGATACGGAAGCACCAGCTTGCCTTGTGCTGCTTCCTCCATGTGGCGAAACACAATCCATGCCCAGCTCATCTTGAGCTCCTTGCATAGACCCCACAGTAATACTATGTCCAACCGTTGGACAACTGCATGATTGCCGGAGCGTGGGACTAGCATCCGGGTGAGTGCATACATCAGCATACGATGCTGAACCTTCATCTGGCCGATAGGAAGTGAAACGGATTCCACAAAGCCTTCAACCATCAGGTCCTGCACGACTGTTTGCCTCTCCAGAGTCTCTTCCCAATCGTCATCAGCAGTGTCAGCTTCGGTGTTGCCGTCGACAGAGTTTCCATGGTACGGAAGTCCCGAAAGGTTCGAGAACTCCTCGTATGTCATGGAAATTTTCTTGCCTTTCACCGTGGCTTTGAAACCAGAATCCGTCATTTTGAACGTGGAGTAAAATGCCCGAATCAGGTTTGGATAAGCATCTAGTGAACATGATAGAAAATCTTCCAAACCATGAAATCTGAGATGGTTTTGAAAAGTAAAACCATCGCTGTCAAAGTACTAGAAATCCAGAACTCTTGCTTCATGAATCTTGCGTTTGATGAAAGCTTGAGGAAGCTTGAATTCCTCAGTTGGCTTGCTTTGAGGGGCAGTGGCCTTTGGTGTCAGTGTTGCTTTATTTTGGGGCGTAGTCTTCTTTTGTGGAGTTGAAGAAGTATCCTTCCTCTTCTTCTTCTTCTGGATTACCTCTTTCATTGCATCAGCCAACAACTTTTCAGTTGGAGGGTCCTTCCTTTTCTTTGATTTTCCTTGGTCTATTGCAATGCTTTTTCCTTTATCTTGCGTTGCAATCTTATGTCTAGGAATGGAGACCCGTTTTGAAATAGTTGGAGGAGGGGATGGTGTACTTGAAGAAGATGAAGTGGAGGGTGTAGATGGTGAAGTACGCTTAACTCTTGCCATTTTTAGAGATTTAGAAGTAATCTGAAGAAGAGAGGGAAAAGAGGAAGGTTAAGTAGCTCAAAACAAGAAGAGAAAACTGAGATTGCAGAGGTTTGAGAGCTGGAAATGAGATGAATCGATGTTAGGGTTCGATTGAAACTGTTCCTTTTATACTGTTGGGTATGTAAATCGATTGGTCCAATCGATTTAGTTACCGTTGCTGGGGAAGATAAAAAAGAACTGACGTGTAACGGCTAGTAAAACTGTAACGGTAATAATGCCAGTCGATTACCCAAATCGATGTCCAGAGTTACTTAATCGATTTCCCGAATCGATTTCGTATCAGTCCAGAAGCTTCAAATGACAGTTCAGGTAGAGCTTCATCTCAGCATCGATTTCCCACATTGATTCTTTTGAGTGAAGAACTAATCAGGTTAAACAAAAAATCGATTACCCACGTCGATTTCGACTTAGCTTAGAAAACTTACAAATCATATTAGAAGCTAACTTTTCTCAGCATCGATTGTCCAAATCGATTATTTTGAATGAAGATTTCAAACAAACATAACACAATCGCTTTTCCAAATCGACTTCGAGTTAAAAACTTAAGAAAAATAGACATATTATGGGTCAAGTCGACTAGTGCAATCGATTTTATAAAGACATTTTCCTGTGTAACCACAGGATAATCGATTTTCCTAGTCGATTAGACACATAACTCAGATCTGATTAGGATCTATTATGCCCAGTTTCATCCTTATGTGATGGAAGCCTTCCATTGGCAAGGCTTTGGTGAATATGTCTGCTAACTGCTCAGTTGTGTTGACCTACTCTAACTTGATGTTACCACTTTGAAACTGATCTCGGATGAAGTGATGCCGAATCTCAATGTGCTTGGTCCTGGAATGCATAACTGGATTCTTAGTGATGCTGATCGCACTTGTGTTGTCGCACAAGAAGGGAACAGTTCCTAAGTCCACACCAAAATCTAACAAATGCTGTTTCATCCACATGATCTGAGCACATCAACTACCAGCTATAATGTACTCAGCTTCAGCTGTTGACAAGGCAATACTGGTTTGTTTCTTGCTGAACCAAGACACAAGTGAATTACCTAGCAAATGACAAGTACCAGAGGTACTTTTCCTATCCATTTTGCAACCTACAAAGTCTGAATCCGAGTAACCTACCAAAGAACAAGTTGATCCCTTTGGATACCACAATCCAAGGCTCCTAGTCCTAACTAAATACCGGAAAATCCTCTTAACAGCACTAAGGTGAGACTCTTTAGGATTTGATTGATATCTCACACACATGCAAACACTGAACATAATGTCAGGCCTGCTTGCTATGAGATATAGCAATGACCCTATCATGCCTTGGGATCAAACTTGCCTAGGTGTTCTTTACCATTATTCAAAACAAAGCACTTGCAACCAAACACTCTAAAGTAAGAAATATTAGGCTTTCAACCCTTGAACAACTCATAAGGAGTTTTCTTAAGTATAGGCCTAATCAAAACCATGTTGACAACATGTGTGGCAGTGTTAATTGCATCATCCCAGAAATACTTGGGAGTATTTGAATCTTTTAGCATGGTCCTAGCTAACTCCTCTAGGGACCTATTCTTCCTCTCTACAACACCATTTTGCTGTGGTGTTCTAGGGGCAGAATACATGTGTTGAATGCCATTTTCTTCACAAAAATTGTCAAAAGAATCATTTTGGAATTCACCTCCATGATCACTTTTGATAGACATAATTTTCTGACTTGTTTCATTTTGAACCAAGTTTGCAAACTTTTTGAAAACAGAAAATGTGTCACTTTTATGAGTTAGAAAATAAGTCCAAGTAAATCTAGAATAGTCATCAATTAACACAAATCCATAATGGTTGCCACCAAAGCTTCTAATCTGAGATGGTCCAAACAAATCCATGTGGATAAGTTGCAAAACCCTAATGGTTTTGACCATATCAATTGGGGGAAAAGTAGACTTGACAAGCTTACTCTTCTCACAAGAATCACACAGCCTATCTTTAGAAATCTTTCTATTGGGAAGGCCTATGACTAACTGCTTTCTAACAAGTCTATTTAAATGATCTACATGAATGTGTGCAATGCGTTTATGCCATAACCAAGTTTCATCAGCATTAGATAGTAAGTAACAAGTAGAATCAGCAGGCATAGCATTCAAGTCCAGCATGTAAATGTTATTAATTCTATCACCTACTAATTTCGTGCTTTTATCATGCTTGTTCTCAATTATGCAAGGAAGTGGTGAAAAGCTTACTTGAAATCCATTGTCACATAGCTGACTTATACTTAGAAGATTATGTTTCAGCCCTTCCACATATAAGACATTTTTAATTATGACAGTTGATTCGTTTCCGATGTTACCTTCACCGCATATCTTGCCTTTATTGTTATCGCCATGTTTTACAAATCCACCTTCTTTTAAATTTAGGGACAGAAACATTGACTTGTCCCCTGTCATGTGCTTTGAGCATCCACTATCAAGATACCATTGGTGTTTAGTGGATATCAAGCATACCTGCAATACAATTAGAAAATGAATTTAGGTCCCCAATTCAAATTGGGTCCTGGGGGGTCAGTTTTAACATTTTTTGTCATAATTCTCCAAATCTATTTGCATCCTCTATTTGCAAGTCTTTTTAATTTGCAGTTGTAGACAAAATGTCCTTTTCCACAACAAAAGTGATAAGTGACAGCAGAGGAGACATACTGTTTTGGTTTGACAAAAGCATTATGCATGTGGCTAGGTTTCACAAATTTTTGGTTATTATTAACATTACCATATCCTATGCCATGTTTAGTTCTATTATGATTAGCATGCATATTCTTGTTATATCCAAGTCCAGATTTTATATTGACACTTCTCTGGTTGCTAAGAATATCATTCAATTTATCTTTGCTACTAGAAAGTTTCAATAAATCAGACTTCAATAATGCAACAGAATTCTCAAGTTCAATGCATTTGGCAGATTTATCATGCGAGTCCTTTTTCAATTGTTCACACAAGTCCTCAATATTCCTATAATCAGTTTTCATTTGATCATGCAACATGCATTGTTGTTCAAGCATTTTCTTGGTATTAATTAATTGCTTAACAGATTTAACATATTCATCATGCAATTCATTAAATGCATCTTGCAGTTCATCAAAAGAAGGATTATATTGGGAATTTACCTCGCTTTCTGATTCAGAATCCGTGTTAGCCATGAGGCACAGATTATGTTCTTCAGTTTCTGAAGATGTAGAGGATTCTTCATTGTCATTCCATGCAACATATGCTTTTCTGTTTTTCTGGACTGGTTCCTT
>JBBPBT010000623.1:8987143-9042491 GCA_037974875.1 Cicer bijugum | reverse complement strand
AGGTCATTTTCGTCCTCCATACACTTTATCTTGTTCAATTAGGGTTTTTAACCAATCTTGTGCCTCGAATAGGTGTGTTTGTGTCGTTAGATGAACATTTAGGTCATTTTCGTCCTCCCTAGGGTTATTCTTGTCCAATTAGGGTTTTTAACCAATCTTGTGCATCCAATAGGTTTGTTTGTGTCATTGGATGAACATTTATGTCATTTTCGTACTCCCTAAACTTAATCTTGTCCAATTATGGTTTTTAACCAGTCTTGTGCATCCAATAGGTGTGTTTGAGTCATTGGATGAACATTTATGTCATTTTCGTCCTCCATACACTTAATCTTGTCCAATTAGGGTTTTTAACCAATCTTGTGCATCCAATAGGTGTGTTTGTATCATTGGATGAACATTTAGGTCATTTTCGTCCTCCGAAAGGTTATTCTTCTCCAATTATGGTTTTTAACCAATCTTGTGCATCCAATAGATGTGTTTGTGTCTTTGGATGAACATTTAGGTCATTTTCGTCCTCCCTAGGGTTATTCTTGTCCAATTAGGGTTTTTAACCAATCTTGTGCATCCAATAGGTGTGTTTGTCTCATTGGATGAATATTTAGGTCATTTTCGTCCTACCTAGGGTTAATCTTGTCCAATTAGGGTTTTTAACCAATCTTGTGCATCCAATAGGAGTGTTTGTGTCATTGGATGAACATTTAGGTCATTTCCGTCCTCCCTAGGGTTATTCTTGTCCAATTAGGGTTTTTAACCAATCTTGTGCATCCAAAAGGTGTGTTGGTGTCATTGGATCAACATTTAGGTCATTTTCTTCCTCCCTAGGGTTATTCTTGTCCAATTAGGGTTTTTATCCAATCTTGTGCATCCAATAGGTGTGTTTGTGTCAATGGATGAACAATTAGGTCATTTTCGTCCTCCATACACTTTATCTTGTCCAATTAGGGTTTTTAACCAATCTTGTGCCTCGAATAGGTGTGTTTGTGTCGTTAGATGAACATTTAGGTCATTTTCGTCCTCCCTAGGGTTATTCTTGTCCAATTAGGGTTTTTAACCAATCTTGTGCATCCAATAGGTGTGTTTGTGTCATTGGATGAACAATTAGGTCATTTTCGTCCTCCATACACTTTATCTTGTCCAATTAGGGTTTTTAATTAATCTAGTGCCTCAAATAGGTGTGTTTGTGTCGTTAGATGAACATTTAGGTCATTTTCGTGTCCCCTAGGGTTATTCTTGTCCAATTAGGGTTTTTAACCAATCTTGTGCATCCAATAGGTGTGTTTGTGTCATTGGATGAACATTTATGCCATTTTCGTCCTCCCTACACTTAATCTTGTCCAATTAGGGTTTTTAACCAGTCTTGTGCATCCAATTAGTGTGTTTGTGTCATTGGATGAACATTTAGGTCATTTTCGTCCTCCTTAGGGTTATTCTTGTCCAATTAGGGTTTTTAACCAATCTTGTGCATCCAATAGGTGTGTTTCTGTCATTGGATGAACATTTATGCCATTTTCGTCCTCCCTACACTTAATCTTTTCGAATTAGGGTTTTTAACCAGTCTTGTGCATCCAATAGGTGTGTTTGTGTCATTGGATGAACATTTAGGTCATTTTCGTCCTCCTTAGGGTTATTCTTGTCCAATTAGGGTTTTTAACCAATCTTGTGCATCCAATAGGTGTGTTTGTGTCATTGGATGAACATTTAGGTCATTTTCGTCCTCCCTACACTTAATCTTGTGAAATTAGGGTTTTTAACCAATCTTGTGCATCCAATAGGTGTGTTTGTGTCATTGGATGAACATTTAGGTCATTTTCGTCCTCCCTAGGGTTATTCTTGTCCAATTAGGGTTTTTAACCAATCTTGTGCATCCAATAGGTGTGTTTGTGTCATTGGATGAACATTTAGGTCATTTTCGTCCTCCCTACACTTAATCTTGTCCAATGAGGGTTTTTAAC
This sequence comes from Cicer bijugum, assembly GCA_037974875.1. Classification (NCBI taxonomy): domain Eukaryota; kingdom Viridiplantae; phylum Streptophyta; class Magnoliopsida; order Fabales; family Fabaceae; genus Cicer; species Cicer bijugum. The sequence continues at coordinate 9,040,539 of JBBPBT010000623.1, read as the reverse complement.
CAATCTTGTGCATCCAATAGGTGTGTTTGTGTCATTGGATGAACATTTAGGTCATTTTCGTCCTCCCTAGGGTTATTCTTGTCCAATTAGGGTTTTTAACCAATCTTGTGCATCCAATAGGTGTGTTTGTGTCATTGGATGAACATTTAGGTCATTTTCGTCCTCCCTACACTTAATCTTGTCAAATTACGGTTTTTAACCAATCTTGTGCATCCAATAGGTGTGTTTATGTCATTGGATGAACATTTAGGTCACTTTTGTCCTCCCTAAACTTAATCTTGTCCAATTAGGGTTTTTAACCAATCTTGTTCATCCAATAGGTGTGTTTGTGTCATTGGATGAACATTTAGGTCATTTTCGTCCTCCCTAGGGTTATTCTTGTCCAATTTGGGTTTTTAACCAATCTTGTGCATCCAATAGGTGTGTTTGTGTCATTGGATGAACATTTAGGTCATTTTCGTCCTTCCTACACTTATTCTTGTCCAATTAGGGTTTTTAACCAATCTTGTGCATCCAATAGGTGTGTTTGTGTTATTGGATGAACATTTAGGTCATTTTCGTCCTCCCTAGGGTTATTCTTGTCCAATTAGGGTTTTTAACCAATCTTGTGCATCCAATAGGTGTGTTTGTGTCATTGGATGAACATTTAGGTCATTTTCGTCCTCCCTACACAAAATCTTTTTCAATTAGGGTCTTTAACCAATCTTGTGCATCCAATAGGTGTGTTTGTGTCATTGGATGAACATTTAGGTCATTTTCGTCCTCGCTACACTTAATCTTGTCCAATTAGGTCTTTAACCAACCTTGTGCATCCAATAGGTGTGTTTGTGTCATTGGATGAACATTTAGGTCATTTTCGTCCTCCCTACACTTAATCTTGTCCAATTAGGGTTTTTAACCAATCTTGTGCATCCAATTGGTGTGTTTGTGTTATTGTATGAACATTTAGGTCATTTTCGTCCTCCCTAGGGTTATTCTTGTCCAATTAGGGTTTTTAACCAATCTTGTGCATCCAATAGGTGTGTTTGTGTCATTGGATGAACATTTAGGTCATTTTCGTCCTCCCTACACTTACTCTTGTGCAATTAGGGTTTTTAACCAATCTTGTGCATCCAATAGGTGTGTTTGTGTCATTGGATGAACATTTAGGTCATTTTCGTCCTCCATAGGGTTATTCTTGTCCAATTAGGGTTTTTAACCAATCTTGTGCATCCAATAGGTGTGTTTGTGTCATTGGAAGAACATTTAGGTCGTTTTCGTCCTCCCTAGGGTTATTTTTGTCCAATTAGGGTTTTTAACTAATCTTGTGCATCCAATAGGTGTGTTTGTGTCATTGGATGAACATTTAGGTCATTTTCGTCCTCCCTACACTTAATCTTGTGCAATTAGGGTTTTTAACCAATCTTGTGCATCCAATAGGTGTGTTTGTGTCATTGGATGAACATTTAGGTTGTTTTCGCCCTCCCTAGGGTTATACTTCTCCAATTATGGTTTTTAACCAATCTTGTACATCCAATAGGTGTGTTTGTGTCATTGGATGAACATTTAGGTCATTTTCGTCCTCCCTAGGGTTATTCTTGTCCAATTAGGGTTTTTAACCAATCTTGTGCATCCAATAGGTGTGTTTGTGTCATTGGATGAACATTTAGGTCATTTTCGTCCTCCCTAGGGTTATTCTTGTCCAATTAGGGTTTTTAATCATTCTTGTGCATCCAATAGGTGTGTTTGTGTCATTGGATGAATATTTAGGTCATTTTCGTCCTCCCTAGGGTTATTCTTGTCCAATTAGGGTTTTTAACCAATCTTGTGCATCCAATAGGTGTGTTTGTGTCATTGGATGAATATTTAGGTCATTTTCGTCCTCCCTAGGGTTAGTCTTGTCCAATTAGGGTTTTTAACCAATCTTGTGCATCCAATAGGTGTGTTTGTGTCATTGGATGAACATTTAGGTCATTTTCGTCCTCCCTAGGGTCATTCTGGTCCAATTAGGGTTTTTAACCAATCTTGTGCATCCAATAGATGTGTTTGTGTCATTGGATGAACATTTAGGTCATTTTCGTCCTCCCTAGGGTTATTCTTGTCCAATTAGGGTTTTTAACCAATCTTGTGCATCCAATAGGTGTGTTTGTGTCATTGGATGAACATTTAGGTCATTTTCGTCCTCCCTAGGGTTATTCTTCTCCAATTAGGGTTTTTAACCAATCTTGTGCATCCAATAGGTATGTTTGTCTCATTAGATGAACATTTAGGTCATTTTCGTCCTCCCTACACTTAATCTTGTCAAATTAGGGTTTTTAACAAATCTTGGGCATCCAATAGGTGTGTTTGTGTCATTGGATGAACATTTAGGTCATTTTCGTCCTCCCTAGGGTTCTTCTAGTCCAATTAGGGTTTTTAACCAATCTTGTGCATCCAATAGGTGTGTTTGTGTCATTGGATGAACATTTAGGTCATTTTCGTCCTCCCTAGGGTTATTCTTGTCCAATTAGGGTTTTTAACCAATCTTGTGCATCCAATAGGTGTGTTTGTGTCATTGGATGAACATTTAGGTCATTTTCGTCCTCCCTACACTTAATCTTGTCCAATTAGGGTTTTTAACCAATCTTGTGCATCCAATAGGTGTGTTTGTGTCATTGGTTGAACATTTAGGTCATTATCGTCCTGCCTGGGGTTCTTCTTGTCCAATTAGGGTTTTTAACCAATCTTGTGTATTTAATAGGTGTGTTTGTGTCACTGGATGAACATTTAGGTCATTTTCGTCCTCCCTAGGGTTCTTCTTGTCCAATTTGGGTATTTAACCAATCTTGTGCATCAAATAGGTGTGTTTGTGTCATTGGATGAACATTTAGGTCATTTTCGTCCTCCCTAGGGTTATTCTTGTCCAATTAGGGTTTTTAACCAATCTTGTGCATCCAATAGGTGTGTTTGTGTCATTGGATGAACATTTAGGTCATTTTCGTCCTCCCTACACTTAATCTTGTCCAATTAGGGTTTTTAACCAATCTTGTGCATCCAATAGGTGTGTTTGTGTCATTGGATGAACATTTAGGTCATTTTCGTCCTCCCTAGGGTTATTCTTCTCCAATTAGGGTTTTTAACCAATCATGTGCATCCAATAGGTGCGTTTGTGTAATTTGATGAACATTTTGGTCATTTTCGTCCTCCCTAGGGTTATTCTTCTCCAATTAGGGTTTTTAACCAATCTTGTGCATCCAATAGGTGAGTTTGTGTCATTGGATGAACATTTAGGTCATTTTCGTCCTCCCTACACTTAATCTTGTCCAATTAGGGTTTTTAACCAATCTTGTGCATCCAATAGGTGTGTGTGTGTCATTGGATGAACATTTAGGTCATTTTCGTCCTCCCTAGGGTTATTCTTCTCCAATTAGGGTTTTTAACCAATCTGGTGCATCCAATAGGTGTGTTTGTGTTATTGTATGAACATTTAGGTCATTTTTGTCCTCCATAGGGTTATTCTTGTCCAATTAGGGTTTTTAACCTATCTGGTGCATCCAATAGGTGTGTTTGTGTCATTGGATGAACATTTAGGTCATTTTCGTCCTCCCTAGGGTTATTCTTGTCCAATTAGGGTTTTTAACCAATCTTGTGCATCCAATAGGTGTGTTTGTGTCATTGGATGAACATTTAGGTCATTTTCGTCCTCCCTAGGGTTATTCTTGTCCAATTAGGGTTTTTAACCAATCTTGTGCATCCAATAGGTGTGTTTGTGTCATTGGATGAACATTTAGGTCATTTTCGTCCTCCCTACACTAGTCTTATCCAATTAGGGTTTTAACCAATCTTGTGCATTTAATAGTTGTGTTTGTGTCATTCGAAGAACATTTAGGTCATTTTCGTCCTCCCTAGGGTTATTCTGGTCCAATTAGGGTTTTAAACCAATCTTGTGAATCCCATAGCTGTGTTTGTCTCATTGGATGAACAATTACGTCATTTTCTTCCTCCCTACACTAATCTTGTCCAATTAGGGTTTTTAACTAATCTTGTGCATACAATACGTATGTTTGTGTCATTGGATGAACAATTAGGTCATTTTCGTCCTCCCTGCACTTAATCTTGTCCAATTAGGGTTTTTAATCAATCTTGTGCATCCAATAGGTGTGTTTGTGACATTGGATGTACATTTAGGTCATTTTCGTCCTCCCTAGGGTTATTCTTGTCCAATTAGGGATTTTAACCAATCTTGTGCATCCAATAGGTGTGTTTGTGTCATTGGATGAACATTTAGGTCATTTTCGTCCTCCCTAGGGTTATTCTTGTCCAATTAGGGTTTTTAACCAATCTTGTGCGTCCAATAGGTGTGTTTGTGTCATTGGATGAATATTTAGGTCATTTTCGTCCTACCTAGGGTTATTCTTCTCCAATTATGGTTTTTAACCAATCTTGTGCATCCAATAGATGTGTTTGTGTCATTGGATGAACATTTAGGTCATTTTCGTCCTCCCTAGGGTTATTCTTGTCCAATTAGGGTTTTTAACCAATCTTGTGCATCCAATAGGTGTGTTTGTGTCATTGGATGAACATTTAGGTCATTTTCGTACTCCCTAGGGTTATTCTTGTCCAATTAGGGTTTTTAACCAATCTTGTGCATCCAATAGGTGTGTTTGTGTCATTGGATGAACAATTAGGTCATTTTCGTCCTCCATACACTTTATCTTGTCCAATTAGGGTTTTTAACCAATCTTGTGCCTCGAATAGGTGTGTTTGTGTCGTTAGATGAACGTTTAGGTCATTTTCGTCCTCCCTAGGGCTATTCTTGTCCAATTAGGGTTTTTAACCAATCTTGTGCATCCAATAGGTGTGTTTGAGTCATTGGATGAACATTTATGTCATTTTCGTCCTCCATACACTTAATCTTGTCCAATTAGGGTTTTTAACCAATCTTGTGCATCCAATAGGTGTGTTTGTATCATTGGATGAACATTTAGGTCATTTTCGTCCTCCTAAAGGTTATTCTTCTCCAATTATGGTTTTTAGCCAATCTTGTGCATCCAATAGATGACACAAAACATTAGATGAACAATTAGATCATTTTCGTCCTCCATACACTTAATCTTTTCCAATTAGGGTTTTTAACCAATCTTATGCATCCAATAGGTGTGTTTGTGTCATTGGATGATTATTTTGGTCATTTTCGTCCTACCTAGGGTTATTCTTCTCCAATTATGGTTTTTAACCAATCTTGTGCATCCAATAGATGTGTTTGTGTCATTGGATGAACATTTAGGTCATTTTCGTCCTCCCTAGGGTTATTCTTGTCCAATTAGGGTTTTTAACCAATCAGGTGCATCCAATAGGTGTGTTTGTGTCATTGGATGAACATTTAGGTCATTTTCGTCCTCCCTAGGGTTATTCTTGTCCAATTAGGGTTTTTAACCAATCTTGTGCATCCAATAGGTATGTTTGTGTCATTGGATGAACAATTAGGTCATTTTCTTCCTCCATACACTTTATCTTGCCAATTAGGGTTTTTAACCAATCTTGTGCCTCGAATAGGTGTGTTTGTGTCGTTAGATGAACATTTAGGTCATTTTCGTCCTCCCTAGGGCTATTCTTGTCCAATTAGGGTTTTTAACCAATCTTGTGCATCCAATAGGTGTGTTTGAGTCATTGGAGGAACATTTATGTCATTTTCGTCCTCCATACACTTAATCTTGTCCAATTAGGGTTTTTAACCAATCTTGTGCATCCAATAGGTGTGTTTGTATCATTGGATGAACATTTAGGTCATTTTCGTCCTCCTAAAGGTTATTCTTCTCCAATTATGGTTTTTAACCAATCTTGTGCATCCAATAGATGTGTTTGTGTCATTGGATGAACATTTAGGTCATTTTCGTCCTCCCTAGGGTTATTCTTGTCCAATTAGGGTTTTTAACCAATCTTGTGCATCCAATAGGTGTGTTTGTCTCATTGGATGAATATTTAGGTCATTTTCGTCCTACCTAGGGTTAATCTTGTCCAATTAGGGTTTTTAACCAATCTTGTGCATCCAATAGGAGTGTTTGTGTCATTGGATGAACATTTAGGTCATTTCCGTCCTCCCTAGGGTTATTCTTGTCCAATTAGGGTTTTTAACCAATCTTGTGCATCCAATAGGTGTGTTGGTGTCATTGGATCAACATTTAGGTCATTTTCTTCCTCCCTAGGGTTATTCTTGTCCAATTAGGGTTTTTAACCAATCTTGTGCATCCAATAGGTGTGTTTGTGTCAATGGATGAACAATTAGGTCATTTTCGTCCTCCATACACTTTATCTTGTTCAATTAGGGTTTTTAACCAATCTTGTGCCTCGAATAGGTGTGTTTGTGTCGTTAGATGAACATTTAGGTCATTTTCGTCCTCCCTAGGGTTATTCTTGTCCAATTAGGGTTTTTAACCAATCTTGTGCATCCAATAGGTTTGTTTGTGTCATTGGATGAACATTTATGTCATTTTCGTCCTCCATACACTTAATCTTGTCCAATTAGGGTTTTTAACTAATCTTGTGCATCCAATAGGTGTGTTTGTGTCATTGGATGAACATTTAGGTCATTTTCGTCCTCCCTAGGGTTATTCTTGTCCAACTAGGGTTTTTAACCAATCTTGTGCATCCAATAGGTGTGTTTGTGTCATTGGATGAACATTTAGGTCATTTTCGTCCTCCCTACACTTAATCTTGTGCAATTAGGGTTTTTAACCAATCTTGTGCATCCAATAGGTGTGTTTGTGTCATTGGATAAACATTTAGGTTGTTTTCGTCCTCCCTAGGGTTATTCTTGTCCAATTAGGGTTTTTAACAAATCTTGTGCATCCAATAGGTGTGTTTGTGTCATTGGATGAACATTTAGGTCATTTTCGTCCTCCGTACACTTAATCATGTGCAATTAGGGTTTTTAACCAATCTTGTGCATCCAATAGGTGTGTTTGTGTCATTGGATGAACATTTAGGTCATTTTCGTCCTCCCTAGGGTTATTCTTGTCCAATTAGGGTTTTTAACCAATCTTGTGCATCCAATAGGTGTGTTTGTGTCATTGGATGAACATTTAGGTCATTTTCGTCCTCCCTACACTTAATCTTGTCCAATGAGGGTTTTTAACCAATCTTGTGCATCCAATAGGTGTGTTTGTGTCATTGGATGAACATTTAGGTCATTTTCGTCCTCCCTAGGGTTATTCTTGTCCAATTAGGGTTTTTAACCAATCTTGTGCATCCAATAGGTGTGTTTGTGTCATTGGATGAACATTTAGGTCATTTTCGTCCTCCCTACACTTAATCTTGTCAAATTACGGTTTTTAACCAATCTTGTGCATCCAATAGGTGTGTTTATGTCATTGGATGAACATTTAGGTCACTTTTGTCCTCCCTAAACTTAATCTTGTCCAATTAGGGTTTTTAACCAATCTTGTTCATCCAATAGGTGTGTTTGTGTCATTGGATGAACATTTAGGTCATTTTCGTCCTCCCTAGGGTTATTCTTGTCCAATTTGGGTTTTTAACCAATCTTGTGCATCCAATAGGTGTGTTTGTGTCATTGGATGAACATTTAGGTCATTTTCGTCCTTCCTACACTTATTCTTGTCCAATTAGGGTTTTTAACCAATCTTGTGCATCCAATAGGTGTGTTTGTGTTATTGGATGAACATTTAGGTCATTTTCGTCCTCCCTAGGGTTATTCTTGTCCAATTAGGGTTTTTAACCAATCTTGTGCATCCAATAGGTGTGTTTGTGTCATTGGATGAACATTTAGGTCATTTTCGTCCTCCCTACACTTAATCTTGTCCAATTAGGGTTTTTAACCAATCTTGTGCATCCAATAGGTGTGTTTGTGTCATTGGATGAACATTTAGGTCATTTTCGTCCTCCCTAGGGTTATTCTTCTCCAATTATGGTTTTTAACCAATCTTGTGCATCCATTAGGTGTGTTTGTGTCATTGGATGAACATTTAGGTCATTTTCGTCTTGTCTAGGGTTATTCTTCTCCAATTAGGGTTTTTAATCAATCTTGTGCATCCAATAGGTGTGTTTGTGTCATTGGATGAACATTTAGGTCATTTTCGTCCTCCCTAGGGTTATTCTTCTCCAATTAGGGTTTTTAACCAATCTTGTGCATCCAATAGGTGTGTTTGTGTCATTGGATGAACATTTAGGTCATTTTCGTCCTCCCTAGGGTTATTCTTGTCCAATTAGGGTTATTAGCCAACTTGTGCATCCAATAAGTGTGTTTGTGTCATTGGATGAACATTTAGGTCATTTTCGTCCTCCCTAGGGTTATTCTTGTCCAATTAGGGTTTTTAACCAATCTTGTGCATCCAATAGGTGTGTTTGTGTCATTGGATGAACATTTAGGTCATTTTCGTCCTCCCTAGGGTTATTCTTGTCCAATTAGGGTTTTTAACCAATCTTGTGCATCCAATAGGTGTGTTTGTGTCATTGGATGAACATTTAGGTCATTTTCCTCCTCCATACACTTAATCTTGTCCAATTAGGGTTTTTAACAAATCTTGTGCATCCAATAGGTGTGTTTGTGTCATTGGATGAACATTTAGGTCATTTTCGTCCTCCCTACACTTAATGTTGTCCAATTAGGGTTTTTAACCAATCTTGTGCATCCAATAGGTGTGTTTGTGTCATTGGATGAACATTTAGGTCATTTTCGTCCTCCCTAGGGTTCTTCTTGTCCAATTAGGGTTTTTAACCAATCTTGTGCATCCAATAGGTGTGTTTGTGTCAAATGATGAACATTTAGGTCATTTTCGTCCTCCCTAGGGTTATTCTTGTCCAATTAGGGTTTTTAACCAATCTTGTGCATCCAATAGGTGTGTTTGTGTCATTGGATGAACATTTAGGTCATTTTCGTCCTCCCTACACTTAATCTTGTCCAATTAGGGTTTTTAACCAATCTTGTGCATCCAATAGGTGTGTTTGTGTCATTGGATGAACATTTATGTCATTTTCGTCCTCCCTAGGGTTATTCTTGTCCAATTAGGGTTTTTAACCAATCTTGCGCATCCAATAGGTGTGTTTGTGTCGTTTGATATACATTTAGGTCATTTTCGTCCTCCCAACACTTGATCTTGTCCAATTAGGGTTTTTATTCAATCTTGTGCATCCAAAAGGTGTGTTTGTGTCATTGGATGAACATTTAGGTCATTTTCGTCCTCCCTAGGGTTATTCTTGTCCAATTAGGGTTTTTAACCAATCTTGTGCATCCAATAGGTGTGTATGTGTCATTGGATGAACATTTAGGTCATTTTCGTCCTCCCTACACTTAATCTTGTTCAATTAGGGTTTTTAACCAATCTTGTGCATCCAATATGTGTGTTTGTGTCATTGGATGAACATTTAGGTCATTTTCGTCCTCCCTAGGGTTATTCTTGTCCAATTAGGGTTTTTAACCAATCTTATGCATCCAATAGGTGTTTTTGTGTCATTGGATGAACATTTAGGTCATTTTCGTCCTCCCTAGGGTTATTCTTGTCCAATTAGGGTTTTTAACCAATCTTGTGCATCCAATAGGTGTGTTTGTGTCATTGGATGAACATTTAGGTCATTTTCGTTCTCCCTACACTTAATCTTGTCCAATTAGGGTTTTTAACCAATCTTGTGCATCCAATAGGTGTGTTTGTGTCATTGGATGAACATTTAGGTCATTTTCGTCATCCCTACACTTAATCTTGTCCAATTATGGTTTTTAACCAATCTCGTGCATCCAATAGGTGTGTTTGTGTCATTGGATGAACATTTAGGTCATTTTCGTCCTCCCTACACTTAATCTTGTCCAATTAGGGTTTTTAACCAATCTTGTGCATCCAATAGGTGTGTTTGTGTCATTGGATGAACATTTAGGCCATTTTCGTCCTCCCTAGGGTTATTCTTCTCCAATTATGGTTTTTAACCAATCTTGTGCATCCAATAGGTGTGTTTGTGTCATTGGATGAACATTTAGGTCATTTTCGTCCTCCCTACACTTAATCTTGTCCAATTAGGGTTTTTAACCAATCTTGTGCATCCAATAGGTGTGTTTGTGTCATTGGATGAACATTTAGGTCATTTCCGTCCTCCCTACACTTAATTATTCTATTAGGGTTTTTAACCAATCTTGTGCATCCAATAGGTGTGTTTGTGTCATTGGATGAACATTTAGGTCATTTTCGTCCTCCCTAGGGTTCTTCTTGTCCAATTAGGGTTTTTAACCAATCTTGTGCATCCAATAGGTGTGTTTGTGTCATTGGATGAACATTTAGGTCATTTTCGTCCTCCCTACACTTAATCTTGTCCAATTAGGGTTTTTAACCAATCTTGTGCATCCAATAGGTGTGTTTGTGTCATTGGATGAACATTTAGGTTAGTTTCGTCCTCCCTAGGGTTATTCTTGTCCAATTAGGGTTTTTAACCAATCTTGTGCATCCAATAGGTGTGTTTGTGTCATTGGATGAACATTTAGGTCATTTTCGTCCTCCCTACACTTAATCTTGTCCAATTAGGGTTTTTAACCAATCTTGTGCCTCCAAAATGTGTGTTTGTGTCATTGGATGAACATTTAGGTCATTTTCGTCCTCCCTAGGGTTATTCTTGTCCAATTAGGGTTTTTAACCAATCTTGCGCATCCAATAGGTGTGTTTGTGTCGTTTGATGAACATTTAGGTCATTTTCGTCCTCCCTACACTTGATCTTGTCCAATTAGGGTTTTTATTTAATCTTGTGCATCCAAAAGGTGTGTTTGTGTCATTGGATGAACATTTAGGTCATTTTCGTCCTCCCTAGGGTTATTCTTGTCCAATTAGGGTTTTTAACCAATCTTGTGCATCCAATAGGTGTGTTTGTGTCATTGGATGAACATTTAGGTCATTTTCGTCCTCCCTACACTTAATCTTGTCCAATTAGGGATTTTAACCATTCTTGTGCATCCAATAGGTGTGTTTGTGTCATTGGATGAACATTTAGGTCATTTTCGTCCTCCCTAGGGTTATTCTTGTCCAATTAGGGTTTTTAACCAATCTTGTGCATCCAATAGGTGTGTTTGTGTCATTGGATGAACATTTAGGTCATTTTCGTCCTCCCTAGGGTTATACTTCTCCAATTTGGGTTTTTAACCAATCTTGTGCATCCAATAGGTGTGTTTGTGTCATTGGATGAACATTTAGGTCATTTTCGTCCTCCCTAGGGTTATTCTTGTCCAATTAGGGTTTTTAACCAATCTTGTGCATCCAATAGGTGTGTTTGTGTCATTGGATGAACAATTAGGTCATTTTCGTCCAACCTAGGGTTATTCTTGTCCAATTAGGGTTTTTAACCAATCTTTGGCATCCAATAGGTGTGTTTGTGTCATTGGATGAACATTTAGGTCATTTTCGTCCTCCCTACACTTAATCTTGTGCAATTATGGTTTTTAACCAATGTTGTGCATCCAATAGGTGTGTTTGTGTCATTGGATGAACATTTAGGTCATTTTCGTCCTCCCTACACTTAATCTTGTGCAATTAGGGTTTTTAACCAATCTTGTGCATCCAATAGGTGTGTTTGTGTCATTGGATGAACATTTAGGTCATTTTCGTCCTCCCTACACTTAATCTTGTGCAATTAGGTTTTTTAACCAATCTTGTGCATCCAATAGGTGTGTTTGTGTCATTGGATGAACATTTAGGTCATTTTGGTCCTCCATACACTTAATCTTGTGCAATTAGGGTTTTTAACCAATCTTGTGCATCCAATAGGTGTGTTTGTGTCGTTGGATGAACATTTAGGTCATTTTCGTCCTCCCTAGGGTTATTCTTGTCCAGTTAGGGTTTTTAACCAATCTAGTGCCTCCAATAGGTGTGTTTGTGTCATTGGATGAACATTTAGGTCATTTTCGTCCTCCCTAGGGTTATTCTTGTCCAATTAGGGTTTTTAACCAATCTTGTGCATCCAATAGGTGTGTTTGTGTCATTGGATGAACATTTAGGTCATTTTCGTCCTCCCTAGGGTTATTCTTGTCCAATTAGGGTTTTTAACCAATCTTGTGCATCCAATAGGTGTGTTTGTGTCATTGGATGAACATTTAGGTCATTTTCGTCCTCCCATCACTTAATCTTGTCAAATTAGGGTTTTTAACCAATCTTGTGCATCCAATAGGTGTGTTTGTGTCATTGGATGAACATTTAGGTCATTTTCGTCCTCCCTAGGGTTATTCTTGTCCAATTAGGGTTTTTAACCAATCTTGTGCATCCAATAGCTGTGTTTGTGTCATTGGATTGACATTTAGGTCATTTTCTTCCTCCCTAGGGTTATTCTTGTCCAATTAGGGTTTTTAACTAATCTTGTGCCTCCGATACGTGTGTTTGTGTCATTGGATGAACATTTGGGTCATTTTCGTCCTCCTTACACTTAATCTTGTCCAATTAGGGTTTTTAACCAATCTTGTGCATGCAATAGGTGTGTTTGTGTCATTGGATGAACATTTAGGTCATTTTCGTCCTCCTAAAGGTTATTCTTCTCCAATTATGGTTTTTAACCAATCTTGTGCATCCAATAGATGTGTTTGTGTCATTGGATGAACATTTAGTTCATTTTCGTCCTCCCTAGGGTTTTTCTTCTCCAATTAGGGTTTTTAACCAATCTTGTGCATCCAATAGGTGTGTTTGTGCCATTGGATGAACATTTAGGTCATTTTCGTCCTCCCTAGGGTTATTCTTGTCCAATTAGGGTTTTTAACCAATCTTGTGCATCCAATAGGTGAGTTTGTGTCATTGGATGAACATTTAGGTCATTTTCTTCCTCCCTAGGGTTATTCTTGTCAAATTAGGGTTTTTAACCAATCTTGTGCATCCGATAGGTGTGTTTGTGTCATTGGATGAACATTTGGGTCATTTTCATCCTCCCTACACTTAATCTTGTCCAATTAGGGTTTTTAACCAATCTTGTGCATCCAATAGGTGTGTTTGTGTCATTGGATGAACATTTAGGTCATTTTCGTCCTCCAAAAGGTTATTCTTCTCCAATTATGGTTTTTAACCAATCTTGTGCATCCAATAGATGTGTATGTGTCATTGGATGAACATTTAGGTCATTTTCGTCCTCCCTAGGGTTATTCTTGTCCAATTAGGGTTTTTAACCAATCTTGTGCATCCAATAGGTGAGTTTGTGTCATTGGATGAACATTTAGGTCATTTTCTTCCTCCCTAGGGTTATTCTTGTCCAATTAGGGTTTTTAACCAATCTTGTCCATCCGATAGGTGTGTTTGTGTCATTGGATGAACATTTGGGTCATTTTCGTCCTCCCTACACTTAATCTTGTCCAATTAGGGTTTTTAACCAATCTTGTGCATCCAATAGGTGTGTTTGTGTCATTGGATGAACAATTAGGTCATTTTCGTCCTCCTAAAGGTTATTCTTCTCCAATTATGGTTTTTAACCAATCTTGTGCATCCAATAGATGACACAAACATTGGATGAACATTTAGGTCATTTTCGTCCTCCCTAGGGTTATTCTTCTCCAATTAGGGTTTTTAACCAATCTTGTGCATCCAATAGGTGTGTTTGTGTCATTGGATCAACATTTAGGTCATTTTCTTCCTCCCTAGGGTTATTCTTGTACAATTAGGGTTTTTAACCAATCTTGTGCATCCAATAGGTGTGTTTGTGTCATTGCATGAACAATTAGGTCATTTTCGTCCTCCATACACTTAATCTTGTTCAATTAGGGTTTTTAACCAATCTTGTGCATCCAATAGGTGTGTTTGTGTCGTTAGATGAACATTTAGGTCATTTTCGTCCTCCTAAAGGTTATTCTTCTCCAATTATGGTTTTTAACCAATCTTGTGCATCCAATAGATGTGTTTGTGTCATTGGATGAACATTTAGTTCATTTTCGTCCTCCCTAGGGTTATTCTTCTCCAATTAGGGTTTTTAACCAATCTTGTGCATCCAATAGGTGTGTTTGTGCCATTGGATGAACATTTAGGTCAGTTTCGTCCTCCCTAGGGTTATTCTTGTCCAATTAGGGTTTTTAACCAATCTTGTGCATCCAATAGGTGTGTTTGTGTCATTGGATGAACAATTAGGTCATTTTCGTCCTCCATACACTTTATCTTGTCCAATTAGGGTTTTTAACCAATCTTGTGCCTCGAATAGGTGTGTTTGTGTCGTTAGATGAACATTTAGGTCATTTTCGTCCTCCCTAGGGTTATTCTTGTCAAATTAGAGTTTTTAACCAATCTTGTTCATCCAATAGGTATGTTTGTGTCATTGGATGAACATTTATGTCATTTTCGTCCTCCATACACTTAATCTTGTTCAATTAGGGTTTTTAACCAATCTTGTGCATCCAATAGGTGTGTTTGTGTCATTGGATGAACATTTAGGTCATTTTCGTCCTCCCTACACTTAATCTTGTCCAATTAGGGTTTTTAACCAATCTTGTGCATTCTATAGGTGTGTTTGTGTCATCGGATGAACATTTAGGTCATTTTCGTCCTCCCTACACTTAATCTTGTCCAATTAGGGTTTTTAACCAATCTTGTGCATCCAATAGGTGTGTTTGTGTCATTGGATGAACATTTAGGTCATTTTCGTCCTCCCTAGGGTTATTCTTCTCCAATTAGGGTTTTTAACCAATCTTGTGCATCCAATAGGTGTGTTTGTGTCATTGGATGAACATTTAGGTCATTTTCGTCCTCCCTCCACTTAATCTTGTCCAATTAGGGTTTTTAACCAATCTTGTGCATCCAATAGGTGTGTTTGTGTCATTGGATGAACATTTAGGTCATTTTCGTCCTCCCTAGGGTTATTCTTCTCCAATTAGGGTTTTTAACACATCTTGTGCATCCAATAGGTGTGTTTGTGTCATTGGATGAACATTTAGGTCATTTTCGTCCTCCCTACACTTAATCTTGTCCAATTAGGGTTTTTAACCAATCTTGTGCATCCAATAGGTGTGTTTGTGTCATTGGATGAACATCTAGGTCATTTTCGTCCTCCTTAAGGTTATTCTTCGCCAATTATGGTTTTTAACCAATCTTGTGCATCCAATAGGTGTGTTTGTGTCATTGGATGAACATTTAGGACATTTTCGTCCTCCCTAGGGTTATTCTTGTCCAATTATGGTTTTTAACCAATCTTGTTCATCCAATAGGTTTGTTTGTGTCATTGGATGAACAATTAGGTCATTTTCATCCTCCATACACTTAATCTTGTCTAATTAGGCTTTTTAACCAATCTTGTGCATCCAATACGGGTGTTTGTGTCATTCGAAGAATATTTAGGTCATTTTCGTCCTACCTAGGGTTAATCTTGTCCAATTAGGGTTTTTAACCAATCTTGTGCATTCAATATGTGTGTTTGTGTCATTGGATGAACAATTAGGTTATTTTCGTCCTCCCTAGGGTTATTCTTGTCCAATTAGGGTTTTTAACCAATCTTGTGCATCCAATAGCTGTGTTTGTGTCATTGGATTGACATTTAGGTCATTTTCTTCCTCCCTAGGGTTATTCTTGTCCAATTAGGGTTTTTAACTAATCTTGTGCCTCCGATACGTGTGTTTGTGTCATTGGATGAACATTTGGGTCATTTTCGTCCTCCTTACACTTAATCTTGTCCAATTAGGGTTTTTAACCAATCTTGTGCATGCAATAGGTGTGTTTGTGTCATTGGATGAACATTTAGGTCATTTTCGTCCTCCTAAAGGTTATTCTTCTCCAATTATGGTTTTTAACCAATCTTGTGCATCCAATAGATGTGTTTGTGTCATTGGATGAACATTTAGTTCATTTTCGTCCTCCCTAGGGTTATTCTTCTCCAATTAGGGTTTTTAACCAATCTTGTGCATCCAATAGGTGAGTTTGTGTCATTGGATGAACATTTAGGTCATTTTCTTCCTCCCTAGGGTTATTCTTGTCCAATTAGGGTTTTTAACCAATCTTGTGCATCCGATAGGTGTGTTTGTGTCATTGGATGAACATTTGGGTCATTTTCATCCTCCCTACACTTAATCTTGTCCAATTAGGGTTTTTAACTAATCTTGTGCATCCAATAGGTGTGTTTGTGTCATTGGATGAACATTTAGCTAATCTTCGTCCTCCTAAAGGTTATTCTTCTCCAATTATGGTTTTTAACCAATCTTGTGCATCCAATAGATGTGTATGTGTCATTGGATGAACATTTAGGTCATTTTCGTCCTCCCTAGTGTTATTCTTGTCCAATTAGGGTTTTTAACCAATCTTGTACATCCAATAGGTGTGTTTGTGTCATTGGATGAACATTTAGGTCATTTTCGTCCTCCTAAAGGTTATTCTTCTCCAATTATGGTTTTTAACCAATCTTGTGCATCCGATAGATGTGTTTGTGTCTTTGGATGAACATTTAGGTCATTTTCGTCCTCCCTAGGGTTATTCTTGTCCAATTAGGGTTTTTAACCAATCTTGTGCATCCAATAGGTGTGTTTGTGTCATTGGATGAACATTTAGGTCATTTTCGTCCTCCCTAGGGTTATTCTTGTCCAATTAGGGTTTTTAACCAATCTTGTGCATCCAATAGGTGTGTTTGTTTCATTGGATAAATATTTTGGTCATTTTCGTCCTCCCTACACTTAACTTGTCCAATTAGGGTTGATAACCAATCTTGTGCATCCAATAGGTGTGTTTGTGTCATTGGATGAACATTTAGGTTATTTTCGTCCTCCCTGGGGTTATTCTTGTCCAATTAGGGTTTTTAACCAATCTTGTGCATCCAATAGGTGTGTTTGTGTCATTGGATGAACATTTAGGTCATTTTCGACCTCCCTAGGGTTATTCTTGTCCAATTAGGGTTTTTAACCAATCTTGTGCATCCAATAGGTGTGTTTGTGTCATTGGATGAACATTTAGGTCATTTTCGTCCTCCCAAAACTTAATCTTGTCCAATTAGGGTTTTTAACCAATCTTGTGCATCCAATAGGTGTGTTTGTGTCATTGGATGAACATTTAAGTCATTTTCGTCCTCCCTAGGGTTATTCTTCTCCAATTAGGGTTTTTAACCAATCTTGGGCATCCAATAGGTGTGTTTGTGTCATTGGATGAACATTTAGGTCATTTTCGTCCTCCCTACACTTAATCTTGTCCAATTAGGGTTTTTAACCAATCTTGTGCATCCAATAGGTGTGTTTGTGTCATTGGATGAACATTTAGGTCATTTTCGTCCTCCCTAGGGTTATTCTTGTCCAATTAGGGTTTTTAACCAATCTTGTGCATCCAATAGGTGTGTTTGTGTCCTTGGATGAACATTTAGGTCATTTTCGTTGTTCCTACACTTATTCTTGTCCAATTAAGGTTTTTAACCAATCTTGTGCATCCAATAGGTGTGCTTGTGTTATTGGATGAACATTTAGGTCATTTTCGTTCTCCCTAGGGTAATTCTTCTCCAATTAGGGTTTTTAACCAATCTTGTGCATCCAATATGTGTGTTTGTGTCATTGGATGAACATTTAGGTCATTTTCGTTCTCCCTACACTTAATCTTTTCAAATTAGGGTTTTTAACCAATCTTGTGCATCCAATAGGTGTGTTTGTGTCATTGGACGAACATTTAGGTCATTTTCGTCCTCCCTAGGGTTCTTCTTGTCCAATTAGGGTTTTTAACCAATCTTGTGCATCCAATAGGTGTGTTTGTGTCATTGGATGAACATTTAGGTCAGTTTCATCCTCCCTAGGGTTATTCTTGTCCAATTAGGGTTTTTAACCAATCTTGTGCATCCAATAGGTGTGTTTGTGTCATTGGATGAACATTTAGGTCATTTTCGTCCTCCCTAGGGTTATTCTTGTCCAATTAGGGTTTTTAACCAATCTTGTGCATCCAATAGGTGTGTTTGTGTCATTGGATGAACATTTAGGTCATTTTCGTCCTCCCTACTCTTTATCTTGTCCAATTAGGGTTTTGAACCAATCTTGTGCATCCAATAGGTGTGTTTGTGTCATTGGATGAACATTTAGGTCATTTTCGTCCTCCCTACACTTAATCTTGTCCAATTAGGGTTTTTAACCAATCTTGTGCATCCAATAGGTGTGTTTGTGTTACTGTATGAACATTTAGGTCATTTTCGTCCTCCCTAGGGTTATTCTTGTCCAATTAGGGTTTTTAACCAATCTTGTGCATCCAATAGGTGTGTTTGTGTCATTGGATGAACATTTAGGTCATTTTCGTCCTCCCTACACTTAATCTTGTCCAATTAGGGTTTTTAACCAATCTTGTGCATCCAATAGGTGTGTTTGTGTCATTGGTTGAACATTTAGGTCATTATCGTCCTGCCTGGGGTTCTTCTTGTCCAATTAGGGTTTTTAACCAATCTTGTGTATTTAATAGGTGTGTTTGTGTCACTGGATGAACATTTAGGTCATTTTCGTCCTCCCTAGGGTTCTTCTTGTCCAATTTGGGTATTTAACCAATCTTGTGCATCAAATAGGTGTGTTTGTGTCATTGGATGAACATTTAGGTCATTTTCGTCCTCCCTAGGGTTATTCTTGTCCAATTAGGGTTTTTAACCAATCTTGTGCATCCAATAGGTGTGTTTGTGTCATTGGATGAACATTTAGGTCATTTTCGTCCTCCCTACACTTAATCTTGTCCAATTAGGGTTTTTAACCAATCTTGTGCATCCAATAGGTGTGTTTGTGTCATTGGATGAACATTTTGTTCAATTTCGTCCAATTAGGGTTTTTAACCATTCTTGTGCATCCAATAGGTGTGTTTGTGTCATTGGATGAACATTTAGGTCATTTTCGTCCTCCCTAGGGTTCTTCTTGTCCAATTAGGGTTTTTAACCAATCTTGTGCATCCAATAGGTGTGTTTGTCTCATTGGATGAACATTTAGGTCATTTTCGTCCAATTAGGGTTTTTAACCATTCTTGTGCATCCAATAGGTGTGTTTGTGTCATTGGATGAACATTTAGGTCATTTTCGTCCTCCCTAGGGTTATTCTTCTCCAATTAGGGTTTTTAACCAATCTTGTGCATCCAATAGGTGTGTTTGTGTCATTGGATGAACATTTAGGTCATTTTTGTCCTCCCAACACTTCATCTTGTCCAATTAGGGTTTTTAACCAATCTTGTGCATCCAATAGGTGTGTTTGTGTCATTGGATGAACATTTAGGTCATTTTCGTCCTCCCTACACTTCATCTTGTCCAATTAGGGTTTTTAACCAATCTTGTGCATCCAATAGGTGAGTTTGTGTCATTGGATGAACATTTAGGTCATTTTCGTCCTCCCTAGGGTTATTCTTCTCCAATTAGGGTTTTTAACCAATCTTGTGCATCCAATAGGTGTGTTTGTGTCATTGGATGAACATTTAGGTCATTTTCGTCCTCCCTACACTTCATCTTGTCCAATTAGGGTTTTTAACCAATCTTGTGCATCCAATAGGTCTGTTTGCGTCATTGGATGAACATTTAGGTCATTTTCGTCCTCCCTACACTTCATCTTGTCCAATTAGGGTTTTTAACCAATCTTGTGCATCCAATAGGTGTGTTTGTGTCATTGGATGAACATTTAGGTCATTTTCGTCCTTCCTAGGGGTTTTCTTCTCCAATTAGGGTTTTTAACCAATCTTGTGCATCCAATAGGTGTGTTTGTGTCATTGGATGAACATTTAGGTAATTTTCGTCCTCCCTAGGGGTTTTCTTCTCCAATTAGGGTTTTTAACCAATCTTGTGCATCCAATAGGTGTGTTTGTGTCATTGGATGAACATTTAGGTAATTTTCGTCCTCCCTAGGGTTTTTCTTCTCCAATTAGGGTTTTTATCCAATCTTGTGCATCCAATAGGTGTGTTTGTGTCATTGGATGAACATTTAGGTCATTTTCGTCCTCCCTAGGGTTATTCTTCTCCAATTAGGGTTTTTAACCAATCTTGTGCATCCAATAGGTGTGTTTGTGTCATTGGATGAACATTTAGGTCATTTTCGTCCTCCCTAGGGTTGTTCTTCTCCAATTAGGCTTTTTAACCAATCTTGTGCATCCAATAGGTGTGTTTGTGTCACTGGATGAACATTTAGGTTATTTTCGTCCTCTCTAGGATTATTATTCTCCAATTAGGGTTTTTAACCAATCTTGCGCATTCAATAGGTGTGTTTGTGTCATTGGATGAACATTTAGGTCATTTTCGTCCTCCCTACACTTAATCTTGTCCAATTATGGTTTTTAAACAATCTTGTGCATCCAATAGGTGTGTTTGTGTCATTGGACGAACATTTAGGTCATTTTCGTCCTCTCTAGGGTTATTCTTCTCCAATTAGGGTTTTTAACCTATCTTGTGCATCCAATAGGTGTGTTTGTGTCATTGGATGAACATTTAGGTCATTTTCGTCCTCCCTACACTTAATTTAGTCCAATTAGGGTTTTTAACCAATCTTGTGCATCCAATATGTGTGTTGGTGTCATTGAATGAACATTTAGGTCATTTTCGTCCTCCCTAGGGTTAGTCTTGTCCAATTAGGGTTTTTAACCTATTTTGTGCATCCAATAGGGGTGTTTTTGTCATTGGATGAACATTTAGGTCATTTTCGTCCTCCCTAGGGTTATTCTTCTCCAATTAGGGTTTTTAACCAATCTTATAAATCCAATAGGTGTGTTTGTGTCATTGGATGAACATTTTAGGTCATTTTCGTCGTCCCTAGGGTTACTCTTGTCCAATTAGGGTTTTTAACCAATCTTGTGCATCCAATAGGTGTGTTTGTGTTATTGGATGAACATTTATGTCAGTTTCGTCCTCCCTAGGGTTAGTCTTGTACAATTAGGGTTTTTAACCTATCTTGTGCATCCAATAGGGGTGTTTTTGTCATTGGATGAACATTTAGGTCATTTTCGTCCTCCCTAGGGTTATTCTGCTCCAATTAGGATTTTTAATAAATCTTGTGCATCCAATAGGTGTGTTTGTGTCATTGGATGAACATTTAGGTCATTTTCGTCCTCCCTAGGGTTATTCTTCTCCAATTAGGGTTTTTAACCAATCTTGTGCATCCAATAGGTGTGTTTGTGTCATTGGATGAACATTTAGGTCATTTTCGTCGTCCCTAGGGTTATTCTTGTCCAATTAGGGTTTTTAACCAATCTTGTGCATCCAATAGGTGTGTTTGTTTCATTGGATGAACATTTAGGTCATTTTAGTCCTGCCTATGGTTATTCTTGTCCAATTAGGGTTTTTAACCAATCTTGTGCATCCAATAGGTGTGTTTGTGTCATTGGATGAACATTTAGGTCATTTTCGTCCTCCCTAGGGTTATTCTTGTCCAATTAGGGTTTTTAACCAATCTTGTGCATCCAATAGGTGTGTTTGTGTCATTGGATGAACATTTAGGTCATTTTCGTCCTCCCTAGGGTTATTCTTGTCCAATTAGGGTTTTTAACCAATCTTGTGCATCCAATAGGTCTGTTTGTGACATCGGATGAACATTTAGGTCATTTTCGTCCTCCATACACTTTATGTTGTCCAATTAGGGTTTTTAACCAATCTTGTGCCTCGGATAGGTGTGTTTGTGTCGTTAGAAGAACATTTAGGTCATTTTCGTCCTCCCTAGGGTTATTCTTGTCCAATTAGGGTTTTTAACCAATCTTGTGCATCCAATAGGCGTGTTTGTGTCATTGGATGAACATTTATGTCATTTTCGTCCTCCATACAATTAATCTTGTCCAATTAGGGTTTTTAACCAATCTTGTGCATCCAATAGGTGTGTTTGTGTCATTGGATGAACATTTAGGTCATTTTCGTCCTCCCTAGGGTTATTCTTGTCCAATTAGGGTTTTTAACCAATCTTGTGCATCCAATAGGTGTGTTTGTGTCATTGGATGAACATTTAGGTCATTTTCGTCCTCCCTAGGGTTATTCTTGTCCAATTAGGGTATTTAACCAATCTTGTGCATCCAATAGGTGTGTTTGTGTCATTGGATGAACATTTAGGTCATTTTCGTCCTCCCTAGGGTTATTCTTGTCCAATTAGGGTTTTTAACCAATCTTGTGCATCCAATAGGTGTGTTTGTGTCATTGGATGAACATTTAGGTCATTTTCGTCCTCCCTACACTTAATCTTGTCAAATTAGGGTTTTTAACCAACCTTGTGCATCCAATAGGTGTGTTTGTGTCATTGGATGAACATTTAGGTCATTTTCGTCCTCCCTAGGGTTCTTCTTGTCCAATTAGGGTTTTTAACCAATCTTGTGCATCCAATAGGTGTGTTTGTGTCATTGGATGAACATTTAGGTCATTTTCGTCCTCCCTAGGGTTATTCTTGTCCAATTATGGTTTTTAATCAATCTTGTGCATCCAATAGGTGTGTTTGTGTCATTGGATGAACATTTAGGTCATTTTCGTCCTCCCTACACTTAATCTTGTCCAATTAGGGTTTTTAACCAATCTTGTGCATCCAATAGGTGTGTTTGTGTCATTGGATGAACATTTAGGTCATTTTCGTCCTCCCTAGGGTTATTCTTCTCGAATTAGGGTTTTTAACCAATCTGGTGCTTCCGATTGGTCTGTTTGTGTCATTGGATGAACATTTAGGTCATTTTCGTCCTCCCTAGGGTTATTCTTCTCCAATTAGGGTTTTTAACCAATCTTGTGCATCCAATAGGTGTGTTTGTGTCATTGGATGAACATTTAGGTCATTTTCGTCCTCCCTAAACTTAATCTTGTCCAATTAGGGTTTTTAACCAGTCTTGTGCATCCAATAGGTGTGTTTGTGTCATTGGATGAACATTTAGGTCATTTTCGTCCTCCCTACACTTAATCTTGTCCAATTAGGGTTTTTAACCAATCTTGTGCATCCAATAGGTGTGTTTGTGTCATTGGATGAACATTTAGGTCATTTTCGTCCTCCCTACACTTAATCTTGTCCAATTAGGGTTTTTAACCAATCTTGTGCATCCAATAGGTGTGTTTGTGTCATTGGATGAGCATTTAGGTCATTTTCATCCTCCCTAGGTTTTTTTTGTACAATTAGGGTTTTTAACCAATCTTGTGCATCCAATAGGTGTGTTTGTGTCATTGGATGAACATTTAGGTCATTTTCGTCCTCCCTACACTTAATCTTGTCCAATTAGGGTTTTTAACCAATCTTGTGCATCCAATAGGTGTGTTTGTGTCATTGGATGAACATTTAGGTCATTTTCGTCCTCCCTACACTTAATCTTGTCCAATTAGGGTTTTTAACCAATCTTGTGCATCCAATAGGTGTGTTTGTGTCATTGGATGAACATTTAGGTCATTTTCGTCCTCCCTACACTTAATCTTGTCCAATTAGGCTTTTTAACCAATCTTGTGCATAAAATAGGTGTGTTTGTGTCATTGGATGAACATTTAGGTCATTTTCGTCCTCCCTAGGGTTATTCTTCTCCAATTAGGGTTTTTAACCAATCTTGTGCATCCAATAGGTGTGTTTGTGTCATTGGATGAACATTTAGGTCATTTTCGTCCTCCCTACACTTAATCTTGTCAAATTAGGGTTTTTAACCAATCTTGTGCATCCAACAGGTGTGTTTGTGTCATTGGATGAACATTTAGGTCATTTTCGTCCTCCCTAGTGTTATTCTTCTCCAATTAGGGTTTTTAACCAATCTTGTGCATCCAATAGGTGTGTTTGTGTCATTGGATGAACATTTAGGTCATTTTCGTCCTCCCTAGGGTTAGTCTTGTCCAATTAGGTTTTTTAACCAATCTTGTGCATCCAATAGGTGTGTTTTTGTCATTGGATGAACATTTAGGTCATTTTCGTCCTCCCTAGGGTTATTCTTCTCCAATTAGGGTTTTTAACCAATCTTGTGCATCCAATAATAGGTGTGTTTTTGTCATTGGATGAACATTTAGGTTATTTTCGTCCTCCCTAGGGTTATTCTTCTCCCATTAGGGTTTTTAATCAATCTTGTGCATCCAATAGGTGTGTTTGTGTCATTGGATGAACATTTAGGTCATTTTCGTCCTCCCTAGGGTTATTCTTCTCCAATTAGGGTTTTTAACCAATCTTGTGCATCCAATAGGTGTGTTTGTGTCATTGGATGAACATTTAGGTCATTTTCGTCCTCCCTAGGGTTAGTCATGTCCAATTAGGGTTTTTAACCAATCTTGTGCATCCAACAGGTGTGTTTGTGTCATGGGATGAACGTTTAGGTCATTTCGTCCTCCCTATGGTTATTCTTCTCCAATTAGGGTTTTTAACCAATCTTGTGCATCCAATAGGTGTTTTTGTGTCATTGGATGAACATTTTGGTCATTTTCGTCCTCCCTAGGGTTATTCTTGTCCAATTAGGGTTTTTAACCAATCTTGTGCATCCAATAGGTGTGTTTGTGTCATTGGATGAACATTTAGGTCATTTTCGTCCTCCCTAGGGTTATTCTTGTCCAATTAGGGTTTTTAACCAATCTTGTGCATCCAATAGGTGTGTTTGTGTCATTGGATGAACATTTAGGTCATTTTCGTCCTCCCTTGGGTTATTTTTGTCCAATTGGGGTTTTTAGCCAATCTTGTGCATCCAATAGGTGTGTTTGTGTCATTGGATGAACATTTAGGTCATTTTCGTCCTCCCTAGGGTTATTCTTGTCCAATTAGGGTTTTTAACCAATCTTGTGCATCCAATAGGTGTGTTTGTGTCATTGGATGAACATTTAGGTCATTTTCGTCCTCCCTAGGGTTATTCTTGTCCAATTAGGGTTTTTAACCAATCTTGTGCATCCAATAGGTGTGTTTGTGTCATTGGATCAATATTTAGGTCATTTTCGTCCTACCTAGGGTTAATCTTGTCCAATTAGGGTTTTTAACCAATCTTGTGCATCCAATAGGAGTGTTTGTGTCATTGGATGAACATTTAGGTCATTTCCGTCCTCCCTAGGGTTATTCTTGTCCAATTAGGGTTTTTAACCAATCTTGTGCATCCAATAGGTGTGTTGGTGTCATTGGATCAACATTTAGGTCATTTTCTTCCTCCGTAGGGTTATTCTTGTCCAATTAGGGTTTTTATCCAATCTTGTGCATCCAATAGGTGTGTTTGTGTCAATGGATGAACAATTAGGTCATTTTCGTCCTCCATACACTTTATCTTGTCCAATTAGGGTTTTTAACCAATCTTGTGCCTCGGATAGGTGTGTTTGTGTCGTTAGATGAACATTTAGGTCATTTTCGTCCTCCCTAGGGTTATTCTTGTCCAATTAGGGTTTTTAACCAATCTTGTGCATCCGATAGGTGTGTTTGTGTCATTGGATGAACATTTGGGTCATTTTCGTCCTCCCTACACTTAAGTTTGTCCAATTAGGGTTTTTAACTAATCTTGTGCATCCAATAGGTGTGTTTGTGTCACTGGATGAACACTTAGGTCATTTTCGTCCTCCTAAAGGTTATTCTTCTCCAATTATGGTTTTTAACCAATCTTGTGCCTCCGATAAGCGTGTTTGTGTCATTGGATGAACATTTGGGTCATTTTCGTCCTCCCTAGGGTTATTCTTGTCCAATTAGGGTTTTTAACCAATCTTGTGCATCCAATAGGTGTGTTTTTGTCATTGGATGAACAATTAGGTCATTTTCGTCCTCCATACACTTTATCTTGTCCAATTAGGGTTTTTAACCAATCTTGTGCCTCGAATAGGTGTGTTTGTGTCGTTAGATGAACATTTAGGTCATTTTCGTGCTCCCTAGTGTTATTCTTGTCCAATTAGGGGTTTTAACCAATCTTGTGCATCCAATTGGTGTGTTTATATCATTGGATGAACATTTATGTCATTTTCGTCCTCCATACACTTAATCTTGTCCAATTAGGGTTTTTAACCAATCATGTGCATCCAATAGGTGTGTTTGTGTCATTAGAAGAACAATTAGGTCATTATCGTCCTCCATACACTTAATCTTGTCCAATTAGGGTTATTATCCAATCTTGTGCATCCAATAGGTCTGTTTGTGACATCGGATGAACATTTAGGTCATTTTCGTCCTCCCTAGGGTTATTCTTGTCCAATTAGGGATTTTAACCAATCTTGTGCATCAAATAGGTGTGTTTGTGTCATTGGATGAATATTTAGGTCATTTTCGTCCTTCATACCCTTAATATTGTCCAATTAGGGTTTTTAACCAATCTTGTGCATCCAATAGGTGTGTTTGTGTCATTGGATGAACATTTAGGTCATTTTCGTCTTCCGTAGGGTTATTCTTGTCCAATTAGTGCTTTTAACCAATCCTGTGCATCCAATAGGTGTGTTTGTGTCATTGGATGAATATTTAGGTCATTTTCGTCCTAGCTAGGGTTAATCTTGTCCAATTAGGGTTTTTAACCAATCTTGTGCCTCGAATAGGTGTGTTTGTGTCATTGGATGAACAATTAGGTCATTTTCGTCCTCCATACAGTTAATCTTGTCGAATTAGGGTTTTTAACCAATCTTGTGCATCCTATAGGTGTGTTTGTGTCATTGGATGAACATTTAGGTCATTTTCGTCCTCCCTAGGGTTATTCTTGTCCAATTAGGGTTTTTAACCAATCTTGTGCATCCAATAGGTGTGGTTGAGTCATTGGATGAACAATTAAGTCGTTTTCGTCCTCCATACACTTTATATTATCCAATTAGGGTTTTTAACCAATCTTGTGCCTCGAATAGGTGTGTTTGTGTCGTTGGATGAATATTAAGGTCATTTTCGTCCTACCTAAGGTTAATCTTGTCCAATTAGGGGTTTTAACCAATCTTGTGCATCCAATAGGTGTGTTTGTGTCATTGGATGAACAATTAGGTCATTTTCGTCCTCCATACACTTAATCTTGTCGAACTAGGGTTTTTAACTAATCTTGTGCATCCAATAGGTGTGTTTGTGTCATTGGATGAACATTTAGGTAATTTTCGTCCTCCCTAGGGTTATTCTTGTCCAATTAGGGTTTTTAACAAATCTTGTGCATCCAATAGGTGTGTTTGTGTCATTGGATGAACATTTAGGTGATTTTCGTCCTCCCTAGGGTTATACTTGTCCAATTAGGGTTTTTAACCAATCTTGTGTATCCTATAGGCGTGTTTGTGTCATTGGATGAACATTTAGGTCATTTTCGTCCTCCTTAAGATTATTCTTCTCCAATTATGGTTTTTAACCAATCTTGTGCATCCTATAGGCGTGTTTGTGTCATTGGATGAATATTTAGGACATTTTCGTCCTCCCTAGGGTTATTCTTGTCCAATTATGGTTTTTAACCAATCTTGTTCATCCAATAGGTGTGTTTGTGTCATTGGATGAACAATTAGGTCATTTTCATCCTCCATACACTTAATCTTGTCCAATTAGGCTTATTAACCAATCTTGTGCATCCAATAAGTGTGTTTGTGTCATTCGAAGAATATTTAGGTCATTTTCGTCCAAACTAGGGTTAATCTTGTCCTATTAGGGATTTTAACCAATCTTGTGCATCCAATAGGTGTGTTTGTGTCATTGGATAAACATTTAGGTCATTTTCGACCTCCTTAATGTTATTCTTGTCCAATTAGGGTTTTTAACCAATCTTGTGCATCCAATAGGTGTGTTTGTGTCATTGGATGAACATTTAGGTCATTTTCGTCCTCCCTAGGGTTATTCTTGTCCAATTAGGGTTTTTAACCAATCTTGTGCAACCAATAGGTGTGTTTGTGTCATTGGATGAACAATTAGGTCATTTTCGTCCTCCCTAGGGTTAGTCTTGTCCAATTAGGGTTTTTAACAAATCTTGTGCATCCAATAGGTGTGTTTGTGTCATTGGATGAACATTTAGGTCATTTTCGTCCTCCCTAGGGTTATTCTTCTCCAATTAGGGTTTTTAACCAATCTTGTGCATCCAATAGGTGTTTTTGTGTCATAGGATGAACATTTAGGTCATTTTCGTCTTCCCTAGGGTTATTCTTGTCCAATTAGGGTTTTTAACCAATCTTGTGCATCCAATAGGTGTGTTTGTGTCATTGGATGAACATTTAGGTCATTTTCGTCCTCCCTAGGGTTATTCTTGTCCAATTAGGGTTTTTAACCAATCTTGTGTATCCAATAGGTGTGTTTGTGTCATTGGATGAACATTTAGGTTGTTTTCGTCCTCCCTTGGGTTATTCTTCTCCAATTAGGGTTTTTAACCAATCTTGTGCTTCCAATAGGAGTGTTAGTGTCATTGGATGAACATTTAGGTCATTTTTGTCCTCCCTATGGTTATTCTTGTCCAATTAGGGTTTTTAGCCAACTTGCGCATCCAATAGGTGTGTTTGTGTCATTGGATGAACATTTAGGTCATTTTCGTCCTCCCTAGGGTTATTCTTGTCCAATTAGGGTTTTTAACCAATCTTGTGCATCCAATAGGTGTGTTTGTGTCATTGGATGAACATTTAGGTCATTTTCGTCCTCCCTAGGGTTATTCTTGTCCAATTAGGGTTTTTAGACAATCTTGTGCATCCAATAGGTGTGTTTGTGTCATTGGATGAACATTTAGGTCATTTTCGTCTTCCCTAGGGTTATTCTTGTCCAATTAGGGTTTTTAACCAATCTTGTGCATCCAATAGGTGTGTTTGTGTCATTGGATGAACATTTAGGTCATTTCCGTCCTCCCTACACTTAATCTTGTCCAATTAGGGTTTTTAACCATTCTAGTGCATCCAATAGGTGTGCTTGTGTCTTTGGATGAACATTTAGGTCATTTTCGTCCTCCCTAGGGTTATTCTTCTCCAATTAGGGTTTTTAACCAACCTCGTGCATCCAATAGGTGTGTTTGTGTCATTGGATGAACATTTAGGTCATTTTCGTCCTCCCTAGGGTTCTTCTTGTCCAATTAGGGTTTTTAACCAATCTTGTGCATCCAATAGGTGTGTTTGTGTCATTGGATGAACATTTAGGTCATTTTCGTCCTCCCTAGGGTTCTCCTTGTCCATTTAGGGTTTTTAACCAATCTTGTGCATCCAATAGGTGTGTTTGTGTCATTGGATGAACATTTAGGTCATTTTCGTCCTCCCTAGGGTTCTTCTTGTCCAATTAGGGTTTTTAACCAATCTTGTGCATCCAATAGGTGTGTTTGTGTCATTGGATGAACATTTAGGTCATTTTCGTCCTCCCTAAACTTAATCTTGTCCAATTAGGGTTTTTAACAAATCTTGTGCATCCAATAGGTGTGTTTGTGTCATTGGATGAACATTTAGGTCATTTTCGTCCTCCCTACACTTAATCTCGTCCAATTAGGGTTTTTAACCAATCTTGTGCATCCAATAGGTGTGTTTGTGTCATTGGATGAACATTTAGGTCATTTTCGTTCTCCCTAGGGTTATTCTTCTCCAATTAGGGTTTTTAACCAATGTTGTGCATCCAATAGGTGTGTTTGTGTCATTGGATGAACATTTAGGTCATTTTCGTCCTCCCTACACTTAATCTTGTCCAATTAGGGTTTTTAACCAATCTTGTGCATCCAATAGGTGTGTTTGTGTCATTGGATGAACATTTAGGTCATTTTCGTCCTCCCTACACTTAATCTTGTCCAATTAGGGTTTTTAACCAATCTTGTGCATCCAGTAGGTGTGTTTGTGTCATTGGATGAACATTTAGGTCATTTTCGTACTCCCTAGGGTTATTCTTCTCCAATTAGGGTTTTTAACCAATCTTGTGTATCCAATAGGTGTGTTTGTGTCATTGGATTAACATTTAAGTCATTTACGTCGTCCCTAGGGTTATGCTTCTCCAATTAGGGTTTTTAACCAATGTTGTGCATCCAATAGGTGTGTTTGTGTCATTGGATGAACATTTAGGTCATTTTCGTCCTCCCTACACTTAATCTTGTCCAATTAGGGTTTTTAACCAATCTTGTGCATCCAATAGGTGTGTTTGTGTCATTGGATGAACATTTAGGTCATTTTCGTCCTCCCTACACTTAATCTTGTCCAATTAGGGTTTTTAACCAATCTTGTGCATCCAATAGGTGTGTTTGTGTCATTGGATGAACATTTAGGTGATTTTCGTCCTCCATAAACTTAATCTTGTCCAATTAGGATTTTTAACCAATCTTGTGCATCCAATAGGTGTGTTTGTGTCATTGGATGAACATTTAGGTCATTTCCGTCCTCCCTACACTTAATCTTGTCCAATTAGGGTTTTTAACCAATCTTGTGCATCCAATAGGTGTGTTTGTGTCATTGGATGAACATTTAGGTTGTTTTCGTCCTCCCTTGGGTTATATTTCTCCAATTAGGGTTTTTAACCAATCTTGTGCTTCCAATAGGTGTGTTTGTGTCATTGGATGAACATTTAGGTTGTTTTCGTCCTCCCTAGGGTTATTCTTGTACAATTAGGGTTTTTAACCAATCTTGTGCATCCAATAGGTGTGTTTGTGCCATTGGATGAACATTTAGGTCATTTTCGTCCTCCCTACACTTAATCTTGTGCAATTAGGGTTTTTAACCAATCTTGTGCATCCAATAGGTGTGTTTGTGTCATTGGATGAACATTTAGGTCATTTTCGTCCTCCCTATGGTTATTCTTCTCCAATTAGGGTTTTTAACCAATCTTGTGCATCCAATAGGTGTGTTTGTGTCATTGGATGAGCATTTAGGTCAATTTCGTCCTCCCTACACTTAATCTTGTCAAATTAAGGTTTTTAACCAATCTTATGCATCCAATAGGTGTGTTTGTGTCATTGGATGAACATTTAGGTCATTTTCGTCCTCCCTAGGGTTCTTCTTGTCCAATTAGGGTTTTTAACCAATCTTGTGCATCCAATAGGTGTGTTTGTGTCATTGGATGAACATTTAGGTTATTTTCGTCCTTCCTACACTTATTCTTGTCCAATTAGGGTTTTTAGCCAACCTTGTGCATCCAATAGGTGTGTTTGTGTCATTGGATGAACATTTAGGTCATTTTCGTCCTCCCTAGGGTTATTCATTCCCAATTAGGGTTTTTAACCAATCTTGTACATCCAATAGGTGTGTATGTGTCATTGGAGGAACATTTAGGTCATTTTCGTCCTCCCTAGGGTTCTTTTTGTCCAATTAGGGTTTTTAACCCATCTTGTGCATCCAATAGGTGTGTTTGTGTCATTGGATGAACATTTAGGTCATTTTCGTCCTCCCTAGGGTTCTTCTTGTCCAATTAGGGTTTTTAACCAATCTTGTGCATCCAATAGGTGTGTTTGTGTCATTGGATGAACATTTAGGTCAGTTTCGTCCTCCCTAGGGTTATTCTTGTCGAATTAGGGTTTTTAACCAATCTTGTGCATCCAATAGGTGTGTTTGTGTCATTGGATGAACATTTAGGTCATTTTCGTCCTCCCTAGGGTTCTTCTTGTCCAATTAGGGTTTTTAACCAATCTTGTGCATCCAATAGGTGTGTTTGTGTCATTGGATGAACATTTAGATCATTTTCGTCCTCCCTACACTAAATCTTGTCAAATTTGGGGTTTTAACCAATCTTGTGCATCCAATAGGTGTGTTTGTGTCATTGGATGAACATTTAGGTCATTTTCGTCCTCCCTAGGGTTCTTCTTGTCCAATTAGGGTTTTTAACCAATCTTGTGCATCCAATAGGTGTGATTGTGTCATTGGATGAACATTTAGGTCATTTTCGTCTTCCCTAGGGTTATTCTTGTCCAATTAGGGTTTTTAACCAATCTTGTGCATCCAATAGGTGTGTTTGTGTCATTGGATGAACATTTAGGTCATTTTCGTCCTCCCTAGGGTTATTTTTGTCCAATTAGGGTTTTTAACTAATCTTGTGCATCCAATAAGTGTGTTTGTGTCATCGGATGAACATATAGGTCATTTTCGTCCTCCCTAGGGTTATTCTAATCCAATTAGGGTTTTTAACCAATCTTGTGCATCCAATAGGTGTGTTTGTGTCATTGGATGAACATTTACGTCATTTTTGTCCTCCCTAGGGTTATTCTTGTCCAATTAGGGTTTTTAACCAATCTTGTGCATCCAATAGGTGTGTTTGTGTCATTGGATGAACATTTAGGTCATTTTCGTCCTCCCTACACTTAATCTTGTGCAATTAGGGTTTTTAACCAATCTTGTGCATTCAATAGGTGTGTTTGTGTCATTGGATGAACATTTAGGTTGTTTTCGTCCTCCCTAGGGTTATACTTCTCCAATTAGGGTTTTTAACCAATCTTGTGCATCCAATAGGTGTGTTTGTGTCATTGGATGAACATTTAGGTCATTTTCGTCCTCCCTAGGGTCATTCTTGTCCAATTAGGGTTTTTAACCAATCTTGTGCATCCAATAGGTGTGTTTGTGTCATTGGATGAACATTTAGGTCATTTTCGTCCTCCTTAGGGTTATTCTTCTCCAATTAGGGTTTTTAACCAATCTTGTGCACCCAATAGGTGTGTTTGTGTCATTGGATGAACATTTAGGTCATTTTCGTCCTCCCTAGGGTTCTTCTTGTCCAATTAGGGTTTTTAACCAATCTTGTGCATCCAATAGGTGTGTTTGTGTCATTGGATGAACATTTAGGTCATTTTTGTCCTTCCTACACTTATTCTTGTCCAATTAGTGTTTTTAACCAATCTTGTGCATCCAATAGGTGTGTTTGTGTCATTGGATGAACATTTAGGTCATTTTCGTCCTCCCTAGGGTTCTTCTTGTCCAATTAGGGTTTTTAACCAATCTTGTGCATCCAATAGGTGTGTTTGTGTCATTGGATGAACATTTAGCTCATTTTCGACCTCCCTACACTTAATCTTGTCGAATTAGGGTTTTTAACCAATCTTGTGCATCCAATAGGTGTGTTTGTGTCATTGGATGAACATTTAGGTCATTTTCGTCCTCCCTAGGGTTATTCTTCTCCAATTAGGGTTTTTAACCAATGTTGTGCATCCAATAGGTGTGTTTGTGTCATTGGATGAACATTTAGGTCATTTTCGTCCTCCCTACACTTAATCTTGTCCAATTAGGGTTTTTAACCAATCTTGTGCATCCAATAGGTGTGTTTGTGTCATTGGATGAACATTTAGGTCATTTTCGTCCTCCCTACACTTAATCTTGTCCAATTAGGGTTTTTAACCAATCTTGTGCATCCAGTAGGTGTGTTTGTGTCATTGGATGAACATTTAGGTCATTTTCGTACTCCCTAGGGTTATTCTTCTCCAATTAGGGTTTTTAACCAATCTTGTGTATCCAATAGGTGTGTTTGTGTCATTGGATTAACATTTAAGTCATTTACGTCGTCCCTAGGGTTATGCTTCTCCAATTAGGGTTTTTAACCAATGTTGTGCATCCAATAGGTGTGTTTGTGTCATTGGATGAACATTTAGGTCATTTTCGTCCTCCCTACACTTAATCTTGTCCAATTAGGGTTTTTAACCAATCTTGTGCATCCAATAGGTGTGTTTGTGTCATTGGATGAACATTTAGGTCATTTTCGTCCTCCCTACACTTAATCTTGTCCAATTAGGGTTTTTAACCAATCTTGTGCATCCAATAGGTGTGTTTGTGTCATTGGATGAGCATTTAGGTCATTTTCATCCTCCCTAGGTTTTTTTTGTACAATTAGGGTTTTTAACCAATCTTGTGCATCCAATAGGTGTGTTTGTGTCATTGGATGAACATTTAGGTCATTTTCGTCCTCCCTACACTTAATCTTGTCCAATTAGGGTTTTTAACCAATCTTGTGCATCCAATAGGTGTGTTTGTGTCATTGGATGAACATTTAGGTCATTTTCGTCCTCCCTACACTTAATCTTGTCCAATTAGGGTTTTTAACCAATCTTGTGCATCCAATAGGTGTGTTTGTGTCATTGGATGAACATTTAGGTCATTTTCGTCCTCCCTACCCTTAATCTTGTGCAATTAGGGTTTTTAACCAATCTTGTGCATCCAATAGGTGTGTTTGTGTCATTGGATGAACATTTAGGTTGTTTTCGTCCTCCCTAGGGTTATTCTTGTCCAATTAGGGTTTTTAACCAATCTTGTGCATCCAATAGGTGTGTTTGTATCATTGGATGAACATTTAGGTATTTTTCATCATCCCTAGGGTTATTCTTGTCCAATTAGGGTTTTTAACCAATCTTGTGCATCCAATAGGTGTGTTTGTGTCATTGGATGAACATTTAGGTCATTTTCGTCCTCCCTACACTTAATCTTGTGCAATTAGGGTTTTTAACCAATCTTGTGCATCCAATAGGTGTGTTTGTGTCATTGGATGAACATTTAGGTCGTTTTGATCCTCCATACACTTAATCTTGTGCAATTAGGGTTTTTAACCAATCTTGTGCATCCAATAGGTGTGTTTGTGTCATTGGATGAACAATTAGGTTGTTTTCATGCTCCCTAGGGTTATTCTTGTCCAATTAGGGTTTTTAACCAATCTTGTGCATCCAATAGGTGTGTTTGTGTCATTGGATGAACATTTAGGTCATTTTCGTCCTCCCTACACTTAATCTTGTGCAATTAGGGTTTTTAACCAATCTTGTGCATCCAATAGGTGTGTTTGTGTCATTGGATGAACATTTAGGTCATTTTGATCCTCCACACACTTAATCTTGTGCAATTAGGGTTTTTAACCAATCTTGTGCATCCAATAGGTGTGTTTGTGTTATTGGATGAACATTTAGGTCATTTTCGTCCTCCCTAGGGTTATTTTTGTCCAATTAGGGTTTTTAGCCAATCTTGTGCATCCAATAGTTGTGTTTGTGTCATTGGATGAACATTTAGGTCATTTTCGTCCTCCCTAGGGTTATTCTTGTCCAATTAGGGTTTTTAACCAATCTTGTGCATCCAATAGGTGTGTTTGTGTCATTGGATGAACATTTAGGTCATTTTCGTCCTCCCTAGGGTTATTCTTGTCCAATTAGGGTTTTTAACCAATCTTGTGCAACCAATAGGTGTGTTTGTGTCATTGGATGAACAATTAGGTCATTTTCGTCCTCCATACACTTTATCTTGTCCAATTAGGGTTTTTAACCAATCTTGTGCCTCGAATAGGTGTGTTTGTGTCGTTAGATGAACATTTAGGTCATTTTCGTCCTCCCTAGGATTATTCTTGTCCAATTAGGGTTTTTAACCAATCTTGTGCATCCAATAGGTGTGTTTGTGTCATTGGATGAACATTTATGTCATTTTCATCCTACCTACACTTAATCTTGTCCAATTAGGGTTTTTAACCAGTCTTGTGCATCCAATAGGTGTGTTTGTGTCATTGGATGAACATTTAGGTCATTTTCGTCCTCCTTAGGGTTATTCTTATCCAATTAGGGTTTTTAACCAATCTTGTGCATCCAATAGGTGTGTTTGTGTCATTGGATGAACATTTATGTCACTTTCGTCCTCCTTAGGGTTATTCTTGTCCAATTAGGGTTTTTAACCAATCTTGTGCTTCCAATAGGTGTGTTTGTGTCATTGGATGAACAATTAGGTCATTTTCGTCCTCCCTACACTTTATCTTGTCCAACTAGGGTTTTTAACCAATCTTGTGCATCCAATAGGTGTGTTTGTGTCGTTGGATGAACAATTAGGTCATTTTCGTCCTCCAAACACTTTATCTTGTCCAATTAGGGTTTTTAACAAGATTGGTTAAAACCCCTAATTGGACAAGAATAAGCCTAGGGAGGACGAAAATGACCTAAATGTACATCCAATGACAAAAATGAACTTATTGGATGCACAAGATTGCTTAAAAACCCTAATTGGACAAGAATAAGCCAAGGGAGGACAAAAATGACCTAAATGTTCATCAAATGACACAAATGAACTTGTTGGATGCAAAACATTGGTTAAAAATCCTAATTCGACAAGAATAAACCTAGGGAGAACGAAAATGACCTAAATGTACATCCAACGACACAAACACACCTATTTGATGCACAAGATCGGTTAAAACCCCTAATTGGACTAGAATAAGCCTAGGGAGGGCGAAAAATACCTAAATGTACATCCAATGACACAAATGAACTTATTGGATGCACATGATTGGTTAAAAACCCTAATTGGACAAAAATAAGACTAGGGAGGAACAAAATGACCAAAATGTTCATCCAATGACACAAACACACCTATTGGATAAACAATATTGGTTAAAACCCTTAATTGGACAAGAATATGCCTAGGGAGGACGAAAGTGACCTAAATGTTCATCCAATGACACAAATGAACTTATTGGATGCACAAGATTGGTTAAAAACCCTAAATGGACAAGAATAAGCATAAGGAGGGACAAAATGACCTAAATGTTCATCCAAGGACACAAAGACGCTTATTGGATGCACAAGATTCGTTAAAACCCTTAATAGGAAAAGGATAAGCCTAGGGAGGACGAAAATGACCTAAATGTACATCCAATGACACAAATGAACTTATTGGATGCACAAGATTGGTTAAAAACCCTAATTAGACAAGAATAAACCTAGGGAGGACGAAAATTACCTAAATGTACATCCAATGACACAAATGAACTTATTGGATGCACAAGATAGGTTAAAAACCTTAATTGGACAAGAATAAGCTTAGGGAGGACGAAAAAGACCTAAATGTTCATCCAATGACACAAATGAACTTATTGGATGCACAAGATTCGTTAAAAATCCTAATTGGACAAGAATAAGCCTAGGGAGGGACATAATGACCTAAATGTTCATCCAATGAC
Source organism: Cicer bijugum (assembly GCA_037974875.1). NCBI lineage: Eukaryota > Viridiplantae > Streptophyta > Magnoliopsida > Fabales > Fabaceae > Cicer > Cicer bijugum. Next base: position 9,004,016 of record JBBPBT010000623.1, on the reverse strand, counting down.
ACAAACACACCAATTTGATGCACAAGATTGATTAAAACCCCTAATTGGACAAGAATAAGCCTAGGGAGGACGAAAATGACATAAAGGTTCATCCAATGACACAAATGAACTTATTGGATGCACTAGATTGCTTAAAAACCCTAATTGGACAAGAAAAAGACTAGGGAGGACGAAAAAGACCTAAATGTTCATCCAATGACACAAATGAACTTATTGGATGCACAAGATAGGTTAATAACCCTTATTGGACAAGAATAAGCCTAGGGAGGAACAAAATAACCTAAATGTTCATCCCATGACACAAACACACCTATTGGATGCACAAGATTGGTTAAAACCCCTAATTGGACAAGAATAAGCCTAGGGAGGACGAAAAAAACCTAAATGTACATCGAATGACAAAAATGAACTTATTGGATGCACAAGATTGCTTAAAAACCCAAATTGGACAAGAATAAGCCAAGGGAGGACGAAAAAGACCTAAATGTTCATCCAAAGACACAAATGAACTTATTGGATGCAAAACATTGGTTAAAAACCCGAATTCGACAAGAATAAACCTAGGGAGAACGAAAATGACCTAAATGTACATCCAACGACACAAACACACCAATTTGATGCACCCGATTCGTTAAAACCCCTAATTGGACAAGAATAAGCCTAGGGAGGCAAAAAATACCTAAATGTACATCCAATGCCACAAATGAACTTATTGGATGCACAAGATTGGTTAAAAACCCTAATTGGACAAGAATATGACTAGGGAGGAACAAAATGACCAAAATGTTCATCCAATGACACAAACACACCTATTGGATGAACAAGATTGGTTAAAACCCTTAATTGGACAAGAATATGCCTAGGCAGGACGAAAGTGACCTAAATGTTCATCCAATGACACAAATGAACTTATGGGATGCACAAGATTGGTTAAAAACCCTAAATGGACAAGAATAAGCATAAGGAGGAACAAAATGACCTAAATGTTCATCCAATGACACAAACACACCTATTGGATGCAAAAGATTGGTTAAAAACCCTAATTGGACAAGAATAAGACTAGGGAGGAACAAAATGACCAAAATGTTCATCCAATGACACAAACACACCTATTGGATAAACAATATTGGTTAAAACCCTTAATTGGACAAGAATATGCCTAGGGAGGACGAAAGTGACCTAAATGTTCATCCAATGACACAAATGAACTTATTGGATGCACTAGATTGGTTAAAAACCCTAAATGTACAAGAATAAGCATAAGGAGGAACAAAATGACCTAAATGTTCATCCAAGGACACAAACACGCTTATTGGATGCACAAGATTCGTTAAAACCCTTAATAGGAAAAGGATAAGCCTAGGGAGGACGAAAATGACCTAAATGTACATCCAATGACACAAATGAACTTATTGGATGCACAAGATTGGTTAAAAACCCTAATTAGACAAGAATAAACCTAGGGAGGACGAAAATTACCTAAATGTACATCCAATGACACAAATGAACTTATTGGATGCACAAGATAGGTTAAAAACCTTAATTGGACTAGAATAAGCTTAGGGAGGACGAAAAAGACCTAAATGTTCATCCAATGACACAAATGAACTTATTGGATGCACAAGATTCGTTAAAAATCCTAATTGGACAAGAATAAGCCTAGGGAGGGACATAATGACCTAAATGTTCATCCAATGACACAAACACACCCATTTGATGCACAAGATTGATTAAAACCCCTAATTGGACAAGAATAAGCCTAGGGAGGACGAAAATGAGATAAAGGTTCATCCAATGACACAAATGAACTTATTGGATGCACTAGATTGCTTAAAAACCCTAATTGGACAAGAAAAAGACTAGGGAGGACGAAAAAGACCTAAATGTTCATCCAATGACACAAATGAACTTATTGGATGCACAAGATAGGTTAATAACCCTTATTGGACAAGAATAAGCCTAGGGAGGAACAAAATAACCTAAATGTTCATCCCATGACACAAACACACCTATTGGATGCACAAGATTGGTTAAAACCCCTAATTGGACAAGAATAAGCCTAGGGAGGACGAAAATAACCTAAATGTACATCGAATGACAAAAATCAACTTATTGGATGCACAAGATTGCTTAAAAACCCTAATTGGACAAGAATAAGCCAAGGGAGGACGAAAAAGACCTAAATGTTCATCCAAAGACACAAATGAACTTATTGGATGCAAAACATTGGTTAAAAACCCGAATTCGACAAGAATAAACCTAGGGAGAACGAAAATGACCTAAATGTACATCCAACGACACAAACACACCAATTTGAAGCACAAGATTGGTTAAAACCCCTAATTGGATAAGAATAAGCCTAGGGAGGCGAAAAATACCTAAATGTACATCCAATGCTACAAATGAACTTATTGGATGCACAAGATTGGTTAAAAACCCTAATTGGACAAGAATATGACTAGGGAGGAACAAAATGACCAAAATGTTCATCCAATGACACAAACACACCTATTGGATGAACAAGATTGGTTAAAACCCTTAATTGGACAAGAATATGCCTAGGCTGGACAAAAGTGACCTAAATGTTCATCCAATGACACAAATGAACTTATGGGATGCACAAGATTGGTTAAAAACCCTAAATGGACAAGAATAAGCATAAGGAGGAACAAAATGACCTAAATGTTCATCCAATGACACAAACACACCTATTGGATGCAAAAGATTGGTTAAAAACCCTAATTGGACAAGGATAAGCCTAGGGAGGATGAAAATGACCTAAATGTACATCCAATGACACAAATGAACTTATTAGACGCACAAGATTGGTTAAAAACCCTAATTGGACAACAATAAACCTAGGGAGGACGAAAATGACCAAAATGTTCATCCAATGACACAAACACACCTATTGGATGCACAAGATTGGTTAAAAACCCTAATTGGACAAGAATAAGCCTAGGGAGAACAAAAATAAGCTAAATGTACATCAAATGACACCAATGAACTTATTGGATGCACAAGATAGGTTAAAACCCTAATTTGACAAGAATAAGCCTAGGGAGGAACAAAATAACCTAAATGTTCATCAAATGACACAAACACACCTATTGGATGCACAAGATTGGTTAAAACCCCTAATTGGACAAGAATAAACCTTGGGAGGACGAAAATTACCTAATTGTACATCCAATGACAAAAGTGAACTTATTAGATGCACAAGATTGCTTAAAAACCCTAATTGGACAAGAATAAGCTTAGGAAGGACGAAAATGACCTAAATGTACATCCAATGACACAAATGAACTTATTGGATGCACTAGATTGATTAAAAACCCTAATTGGACAAGAAAAAGACTAGGGAGGATGAAAAAGACCTAAATGTTCATCCTATGACACAAATGAACTTATTGGACGCACAAGATTGGTTAAAAACCATAATTGAACAAGAATAAGCTTAGGGAGGAACAAAATGACCTAAATGTGCATCCAATGACACAAACACACCTATTGGATGAACAAGATTGGTTAAAACCCTTAATTGGACAAGAATATGCCTTGGGAGGACGAAAGTGACCCAAATGTTCATCCAATGACACAAATGAACTTATTGGATGCACAAGATTGGTTAAAAACCCTAAATGGACAAGAATAAGCATAAGGAGGAACAAAATGACCTAAATGTTCATCCAATGACACAAACACACCTATTGGATGCAAAAGATTGGTTAAAAACCCTAATTGGACAAGGATAAGCCTAGGGAGGACGAAAATGACCTAAATGTACATCCAATGACACAAATGAACTTATTAGACGCACAAGATTGGTTAAAAACCCTAATTGGACAAGAATAAACCTAGGGAGGACGAAAATGACCAAAATGTTCATCCAATGACACAACCACACCAATTGGATGCACAAGATTGGCTAAAAACCCTAATTGGACAAGAATAAGCCTAGGGAGAACAAAAATAACCTAAATGTACATCCAATGACACAAATGAACTTGTTGGATGCACAAGACAGGTTAAAACCTTAATTTGACAAGAATAATCCTAGGGAGGAACAAAATAACCTAAATGTTCATCAAATGACACAAACACACCAATTGGATGCACAAGATTGGTTAAAACCCCTAATTGGACAAGAATAAGCCTAGGGAGGATGAAAATGACCTAAATGTACATCCAATGACACAAATGAACTTATTAGACCCACAAGATTGGTTAAAAACCCTAATTGGACAACGATAAACCTAGGGAGGACGAAAATGACCAAAATGTTCATCCAATGACACAAACACACCTATTGGATGCAGAAGATTGGTTAAAAACCCTAATTGGACAAGAATAAGCCTAGGGAGAACAAAAATAAGCTAAATGTACATCCAATGACACCAATGAACTTATTGGATGCACAAGATAGGTTAAAACCCTAATTTGACAAGAATAAGCCTAGGGAGGAACAAAATAACCTAAATGTTCATCAAATGACACAAACACACCTATTGGATGCACAAGATTGGTTAAAACCCCTAATTGGACAAGAATAAACCTTGGGAGGACGAAAATTACCTAATTGTACATCCAATGACAAAAGTGAACTTATTAGATGCACAAGATTGCTTAAAAACCCTAATTGGACAAGAATAAGCTTAGGAAGGACGAAAATGACCTAAATGTACATCCAATGACACAAATGAACTTATTGGATGCACTAGATTGATTAAAAACCCTAATTGGACAAGAAAAAGACTAGGGAGGATGAAAAAGACCTAAATGTTCATCCTATGACACAAATGAACTTTTTGGACGCACAAGATTGGTTAAAAACCATAATTGAACAAGAATAAGCTTAGGGAGGAACAAAATGACCTAAATGTGCATCCAATGACACAAACACACCTATTGGATGAACAAGATTGGTTAAAACCCTTAATTGGACAAGAATATGCCTTGGGAGGACGAAAGTGTCCCAAATGTTCATCCAATGACACAAATGAACTTATTGGATGCACAAGATTGGTTAAAAACCCTAAATGGACAAGAATAAGCATAAGGAGGAACAAAATGACCTAAATGTTCATCCAATGACACAAACACACCTATTGGATGCAAAAGATTGGTTAAAAACCCTAATTGGACAAGGATAAGCCTAGGGAGGACGAAAATGACCTAAATGTACATCCAATGACACAAATGAACTTATTAGACGCACAAGATTGGTTAAAAACCCTAATTGGACAAGAATAAACCTAGGGAGGACGAAAATGACCAAAATGTTCATCCAATGACACAACCACACCAATTGGATGCACAAGATTGGCTAAAAACCCTAATTGGACAAGAATAAGCCTAGGGAGAACAAAAATAACCTAAATGTACATCCAATGACACAAATGAACTTGTTGGATGCACAAGACAGGTTAAAACCTTAATTTGACAAGAATAATCCTAGGGAGGAACAAAATAACCTAAATGTTCATCAAATGACACAAACACACCAATTGGATGCACAAGATTGGTTAAAACCCCTAATTGGACAAGAATAAGCCTAGGGAGGATGAAAATGACCTAAATGTACATCCAATGACACAAATGAACTTATTAGACCCACAAGATTGGTTAAAAACCCTAATTGGACAACGATAAACCTAGGGAGGACGAAAATGACCAAAATGTACATCCAATGACACAAACACACCTATTGGATGCAGAAGATTGGTTAAAAACCCTAATTGGACAAGAATAAGCCTAGGGAGAACAAAAATAAGCTAAATGTACATCCAATGACACCAATGAACTTATTGGATGCACAAGATAGGTTAAAACCCTAATTTGACAAGAATAAGCCTAGGGAGGAACAAAATAACCTAAATGTTCATCAAATGACACAAACACACCTATTGGATGCACAAGATTGGTTAAAACCCCTAATTGGACAAGAATAAACCTTGGGAGGACGAAAATTACCTAATTGTACATCCAATGACAAAAGTGAACTTATTAGATGCACAAGATTGCTTAAAAACCCTAATTGGACAAGAATAAGCTTAGGAAGGACGAAAATGACCTAAATGTACATCCAATGACACAAATGAACTTATTGGATGCACTAGATTGATTAAAAACCCTAATTGGACAAGAAAAAGACTAGGGAGGATGAAAAAGACCTAAATGTTCATCCTATGACACAAATGAACTTATTGGACGCACAAGATTGGTTAAAAACCCTAATTGGACAAGAATAAACCTAGGGAGAACAAAAATAAGCTAAATGTACATCCAATGACCCCAATGAACTTATTGGATGCACAAGATAGGTTAAAACCCTAATTTGACAAGAATAATCCTAGGGAGGAACAAAATAACCTAAATGTTCATCAAATGACACAAACACACCAATTGGATGCACAAGATTGGTTAAAACCCCTAATTGGACAAGAATAAGCCTAGGGAGGACGAAAATGACCTAAATGTACATCCGATGACACAAATGAACTTATTAGACGCACAAGGTTGGTTAAAAACCCTAATTGGACAAGAATAAACCTTGGGAGGACGAAAATGACCAAAATGTTCATCCAATGACACAACCACACCTATTGGATGCACTAGATTGGTTAAAAACACTAATTGGACAAGAATAAGCCTAGGGAGAACAAAAATAACCTAAATGTACATCCAATGACACAAATGAACTTGTTGGATGCACAAGATAGGTTAAATCCCTAATTTGACAAGAATAAGCCTAGGGAGGAATAAAATAACCTAAATGTTCATCAAATGACACAAACACACCAATTGGATGCACAAGATTGGTTAAAACCCCTAATTGGACAAGAATAAGTCTAGGGAGGACGAAAATTACCTAAATGTACATCCAATGACAAAAATGAACTTATTAGACGCACAAGATTGCTTAAAAACCCTAATATGACAAGAATAAGCTTAGGGAGGACGAAAATGACCAAAATGTTTATCCAATGACACAACCACACCTATTGGATGCACAAGATTGGTTAAAAACCCTAATTGGACAAGAATAAGCCTAGGGAGAACAAAAATAACCTAAATGTACATCCAATGACACAAATGAACTTGTTCGATGCACAAGATTGGTTAAAACCCTAAATGGACAAGAATAAGCATAAGGAGGAACAAAATGACCTAAATGTTCATCCAATGACACAAACACACCTATTGGATGCAAAAGATTGGTTAAAAACCCTAATTGGACAAGGATAAGCCTAGGGAGGACGAAAATGACCTAAATGTACATCCAATGACACAAATGAACTTATTAGACGCACAAGATTGGTTAAAAACCCTAATTGGACAAGAATAAACCTAGGGAGGACGAAAATGACCAAAATGTTCATCCAATGACACAACCACACCAATTGGATGCACAAGATTGGCTAAAAACCCTAATTGGACAAGAATAAGCCTAGGGAGAACAAAAATAACCTAAATGTACATCCAATGACACAAATGAACTTGTTGGATGCACAAGACAGGTTAAAACCTTAATTTGACAAGAATAATCCTAGGGAGGAACAAAATAACCTAAATGTTCATCAAATGACACAAACACACCAATTGGATGCACAAGATTGGTTAAAACCCCTAATTGGACAAGAATAAGCCTAGGGAGGATGAAAATGACCTAAATGTACATCCAATGACACAAATGAACTTATTAGACCCACAAGATTGGTTAAAAACCCTAATTGGACAACGATAAACCTAGGGAGGACGAAAATGACCAAAATGTTCATCCAATGACACAAACACACCTATTGGATGCACAAGATTGGTTAAAAACCCTAATTGGACAAGAATAAGCCTAGGGAGGAACAAAATAACCTAAATGTTCATCAAATGACACAAACACACCTATTGGATGCACAAGATTGGTTAAAACCCCTAATTGGACAAGAATAAACCTTGGGAGGACGAAAATTACCTAATTGTACATCCAATGACAAAAGTGAACTTATTAGATGCACAAGATTGCTTAAAAACCCTAATTGGACAAGAATAAGCTTAGGAAGGACGAAAATGACCTAAATGTACATCCAATGACACAAATGAACTTATTGGATGCACTAGATTGATTAAAAACCCTAATTGGACAAGAAAAAGACAAGGGAGGATGAAAAAGACCTAAATGTTCATCCTATGACACAAATGAACTTATTGGACGCACAAGATTGGTTAAAAACCATAATTGAACAAGAATAAGCTTGGGGAGGAACAAAATGACCTAAATGTGCATCCAATGACACAAACACACCTATTGGATGAACAAGATTGGTTAAAACCCCTTAATTGGACAAGAATATGCCTTGGGAGGACGAAAGTGACCCAAATGTTCATCCAATGACACAAATGAACTTATTGGATGCACAAGATTGGTTAAAAACCCTAAATGGACAAGAATAAGCAAAAGGAGGAACAAAATGACCTAAATGTTCATCCAATGACACAAACACACCTATTGGATGCAAAAGATTGGTTAAAAACCCTAATTGGACAAGGATAAGCCTAAGGAGGACGAAAATGACCTAAATGTACATCCGATGACACAAATGAACTTATTAGACGCACAAGATTGGTTAAAAACCCTAATTGGACAAGAATAAACCTTGGGAGGACGAAAATGACCAAAATGTTCATCCAATGACACAACCACACCTATTGGATGCACAAGATTGGTTAAAAACACTAATTGGACAAGAATAAGCATAGGGAGAACAAAAATAACCTAAATGTACATCCAATGACACAAATGAACTTGTTGGATGCACAAGATAGGTTAAATCCCTAATTTGACAAGAATAAGCCTAGGGAGGAACAAAATAACCTAAATGTTCATCAAATGACACAAACACACCAATTGGATGCACAAGATTGGTTAAAACCCCTAATTGGACAAGAATAAGTCTAGGGAGGACGAAAATTACCTAAATGTACATCCAATGACAAAAATGAACTTATTAGACGCACAAGATTGCTTAAAAACCCTAATATGACAAGAATAAGCTTAGGGAGGACGAAAATGACCAAAATGTTTATCCAATGACACAACCACACCTATTGGATGCACAAGATTGGTTAAAAACCCTAATTGGACAAGAATAAGCCTAGGGAGAACAAAAATAACCTAAATGTACATCCAATGACACAAATGAACTTGTTCAATGCACAAGATAGGTTAAAACCCTAAATGGACAAGAATAAGCATAAGGAGGAACAAAATGACCTAAATGTTCATCCAATGACACAAACACACCTATTGGATGCAAAAGATTGGTTAAAAACCCTAATTGGACAAGGATAAGCCTAGGGAGGACGAAAATGACCTAAATGTACATCCAATGACACAAATGAACTTATTAGACGCACAAGATTGGTTAAAAACCCTAATTGGACAAGAATAAACCTAGGGAGGACGAAAATGACCAAAATGTTCATCCAATGACACAACCACACCTATTGGATGCACAAGATTGGCTAAAAACCCTAATTGGACAAGAATAAGCCTAGGGAGAACAAAAATAACCTAAATGTACATCCAATGACACAAATGAACTTGTTGGATGCACAAGACAGGTTAAAACCTTAATTTGACAAGAATAATCCTAGGGAGGAACAAAATAACCTAAATGTTCATCAAATGACACAAACACACCAATTGGATGCACAAGATTGGTTAAAACCCCTAATTGGACAAGAATAAGCCTAGGGAGGATGAAAATGACCTAAATGTACATCCAATGACACAAATGAACTTATTAGACGCACAAGATTGGTTAAAAACCCTAATTGGACAACGATAAACCTAGGGAGGACGAAAATGACCAAAATGTTCATCCAATGACACAAACACACCTATTGGATGCACAAGATTGGTTAAAAACCCTAATTGGACAAGAATAAGCCTAGGGAGAACAAAAATAAGCTAAATGTACATCCAATGACCCCAATGAACTTATTGGATGCACAAGATAGGTTAAAACCCTAATTTGACAAGAATAAGCCTAGGGAGGAACAAAATAACCTAAATGTTCATCAAATGACACAAACACACCTATTGGATGCACAAGATTGGTTAAAACCCCTAATTGGACAAGAATAAACCTTGGGAGGACGAAAATTACCTAATTGTACATCCAATGACAAAAGTGAACTTATTAGATGCACAAGATTGCTTAAAAACCCTAATTGGACAAGAATAAGCTTAGGAAGGACGAAAATGACCTAAATGTACATCCAATGACACAAATGAACTTATTGGATGCACTAGATTGATTAAAAACCCTAATTGGACAAGAAAAAGACTAGGCAGGATGAAAAAGACCTAAATGTTCATCCTATGACACAAATGAACTTATTGGACGCACAAGATTGGTTAAAAACCATAATTGAACAAGAATAAGCTTAGGGAGGAACAAAATGACCTAAATGTGCATCCAATGACACAAACACACCTATTGGATGAACAAGATTGGTTAAAACCCTTAATTGGACAAGAATATGCCTTGGGAGGACGAAAGTGACCCAAATGTTCATCCAATGACACAAATGAACTTATTGGATGCACAAGATTGGTTAAAAACCCTAAATGGACAAGAATAAGCATAAGGAGGAACAAAATGACCTAAATGTTCATCCAATGACACAAACACACCTATTGGATGCAAAAGATTGGTTAAAAACCCTAATTGGACAAGGATAAGCCTAAGGAGGACGAAAATGACCTAAATGTACATCCAATGACACAAATGAACTTATTAGACGCACAAGATTGGTTAAAAACCCTAATTGGACAAGAATAAACCTTGGGAGGACGAAAATGACCAAAATGTTCATCCAATGACACAACCACACCTATTGGATGCACAAGATTGGTTAAAAACACTAATTGGACAAGAATAAGCCTAGGGAGAACAAAAATAACCTAAATGTACATCCAATGACACAAATGAACTTGTTGGATGCACAAGATAGGTTAAATCCCTAATTTGACAAGAATAAGCCTAGGGAGGAACAAAATAACCTAAATGTTCATCAAATGACACAAACACACCAATTGGATGCACAAGATTGGTTAAAACCCCTAATTGGACAAGAATAAGTCTAGGGAGGACGAAAATTACCTAAATGTACATCCAATGACAAAAATGAACTTATTAGACGCACAAGATTGCTTAAAAACCCTAATATGACAAGAATAAGCTTAGGAAGGACGAAAATGACCAAAATGTTTATCCAATGACACAACCACACCTATTGGATGCACAAGATTGGTTAAAAACCCTAATTGGACAAGAATAAGCCTAGGGAGGACGAAAATGACCTAAATGTACAACCAATGACACAAATGAACTTATTAGACGCACAAGATTGGTTAAAAACCCTAATTGGACAAGAATAAACCTAGGGAGGACGAAAATGACCAAAATGTTCATCCAATGACACAACCACACCTATTGGATGCACAAGATCGGCTAAAAACCCTAATTGGACAAGAATAAGCCTAGGGAGCACAAAAATAACCTAAATGTACATCCAATGACACAAATGAACTTGTTGGATGCACAAGACAGGTTAAAACCTTAATTTGACAAGAATATGCCTAGGGAGGAACAAAATAACCTAAATGTTCATCAAATGACACAAACACACCAATTGGATGCACAAGATTGGTTAAAACCCCTAATTGGACAAGAATAAGCCTAGGGAGGACGAAAATTACCTAAATGTACATCCAATGACACAAATGAACTTATTAGACACACAAGATTGGTAAAAAACCCTAATTGGACAAGAATACACCTAGGGAGGACGAAAATGACCAAAATGTTCATCCAATGACACAACCACACCTATTGGATGCACAAGATTGGTTAAAAACCCTAATTGGACAAGAATAAGCCTAGGGAGAACAAAAATAACCTAAATGTACATCCAATGACACAAATGAACTTGTTGGATGCACAAGATAGGTTAAAACCCTAATTTGACAAGAATAAGCCTATGGAGGAACAAAATAACCTAAATGTTCATCAAATGACACAAACACACCAATTGGATGCACAAGATTGGTTAAAACCCCTAATTGGACAAGAATAAGCCTAGGGAGGATGAAAATTACCTAAATGTACATCAAATGACAAAAATGAACTTGTTGGATGCACTAGATTGCTTAAAAACCTTAATTGGATAAGAAAAAGACTAGGGAGGACGAAAATTACCTAAATGTACATCCAATGAAACAAATGAACTTATTGGATGCAGAAGATAGGTTAAAAACCCATAATTGGACAAGAATAAGCCAAGGGAGGAACAAATTGACGTAAATGTTCATCCAATAACACACACACATCTTTTGGATGCACTAGATTGGTTAAAAACCCTAATTGGACAAGGATAAACCTAGGAAGGACGAAAATTACCTAAATGTACATCCCATGACACAAATGAACTTATTGGATGCACAAGAATGGTTAAAAACCCTAATTCGACAAGAATAAGCCTATGGAGGATCAAAATGACCTAATTGTTCTTCCAATGACACAAACACACCTATTGGATGCACAAGATTGGTTAAAACCCCTAATTGGACAAGAATAAGCCTAGGGAGGACGAATATGACCTAAATGTTAATCCAATGACACAAATGAACTTATTGGATGGATAAGATTGGTTAAAAACCCTAAATGGACAAGAATAAGCCTAGGGAGGAACCAAATGACCTAATTTTTCATCCAATGACACAAACACACCTATTGGATGCACAAGATTGGTTAAAACCCTAATTGGACAAGAATAAGCTTAGGGAGGAACAAAAAGATCTAAATGTTAATCCAATGACACAAGCACACCTATTGGATGCACAAGATTACTTAAAACCGCTAATTGGACAAGAATAAGCCTAGTGAGGACGAAAATAACCTAAATGTTCGTCCAATGACACAAATGAACTTATCGGATGCAAAAGATTGGTTAAAATCCCGAATTGGACTAGAATAAGCCTAGGGAGGACGAAAATAACCTAAATGTACATCCAATGACACAAATGAACTTATTGGATGCACTAGATTTGTTAAAAACCCTAATTGGACAAGAATAAACCAAGGGATGATGAAAATTACCTAAATGTACATCCAATGAAACAAATGAACTTAATGGATGCACAAGATTGGTTAAAAACCCTAAATGGACAAGAATAAGCCTAGGGAGGAAGAAAATGACCTAAATGTTCATCCAATGACACAAACACACCTATTAGATGCACAAGATTGGTTAAAAACCATAATTGGACAAGAATAAGCTTAGGGAGGAACAAAATGACCTAAATGTTCATCCAATGACACAAACACACCTATTGGATGCAAAAGATTTGTTAAAAACCCTAATTGGACAAGGATAAGCCTAGGCAGGACGAAAATGACCTAAATGTACATCTAAAGACACAAATGAACATATTAGACGCACAAGATTGGTTAAAAACCCTAATTGGACAAGAATAAACCTAGGGAGGACGGAAATGACCAAAATGTTCATCCAATGACACAAACACACCTATTGGATGCACAAGATTGGTTAAAAACCCTAATTGGACAAGAATAAAGATAAGGAGGACGAATATGCCCTACATGTTAATCCAATTACACAAATGAACTTATTGGATGCACAAGATTGCTAAAAAATTCTAATCGGGCAAGAATAAGACTAGAGAGGGCGAAAATGACCTAAATGTTCATCCAATGACACAAATGAACTTATTGGATGCACTAGATAGCTTAAGAACCTTAATTGGATAAGAAAAAGACTAGGGAGGATGAAAATTACCTAAATGTACATCCAATGAAACAAATGAACTTATTGGATGCACAAGATTGGTTAAAAACCCGAATTGGACAAGAATAAGCCTAGGGAGGAACAAATTGACGTGAATTTTCATCCAATAACACAAACACATCTTTTGGATGCACTAGATTGGTTAAAAACCCTAATTGGACAAGAATAAACCAAGGGATGACGAAAATTACCTAAATGTACATCCAATGACACAAATGAACGTATTGATGCACAAGATTGGTTAAAAACCCTAATTGGACAAGAATAAGCCTAGGGAGGAATAAAATGACCTAAATTTCCATCCAATGACACAAACACAACTATTGGATGCAAAAGATTGGTTAAAACCGCTAATTGGACTAGAATAAGCCTAGGGAGGACGAAAATGACTTAAATGTTCATCCAATGAAACAAATGAACTTATTGGATGCACAAGATTGGTTAAAAACCCTAAATGGACAAGAATAAGCCTAGGGAGGAATAAAATGACCTAAATGTTCATCCAATGACACAAACACACCTATTAGAGGCACAAGATTGGCTAAAAGCCCTTAATCGACAAGAATAAACCTAGGGAGGAAGAAAATCACTTAAATGTACATCCAATGACACAAATGAACTTAGTGGATGAACAAGATTGGTTAAAAACCCTAATTGAACAAAGAATAAGCCTATGGAGAAACAAAATGACCTGAATGTTCATCCAATGACACAAACACACCTATTGGATGCACAAAATTGGTTAAAACCCCTGATTGGACAAGAATAAGCCTAGGGACGAAGAAAATGACCAAAATGTTCATCCCATGACACAAATGAACGTATTGGATCCACAAGATTGGTTAAAAACCCTAATTGGACAAGCATAAGCCTAAGGAGGAACAAAATGACCTAAATGTTCATCCAATGACACAAACACACCTATTGGATGCACAAGATTGGTTAAAAACCCTAATTGGACAAGAATAAGCCTAGCGAGAAGGAAAATAACCTAAATGCACATCCAATGACACAAATGAACTTAGTAGATGCACAAGATTTGTTAAAAACCCTAATTGGACAAGAAAAAGACTAGGGAGGACGAAAATGACCTAAATGTTCATCCAATGACACAAATGAACTTATTGGATGCACAAGATTGGTTAAAAACCCTAATTCGACAAGAATAAACCTTGGGAGGACGAAAATGACCTAAATGTACATCCAATGAAACAAATGAACTTATTAGATGCACAAGATTGGTTAAAAACCCGAATTGGGCAAGAATAAGCCTAGGGAGGAACAAATTGACGTAAATGTTCATCCAATAACACAAACACACCTTTTGGATGCAGTAGATTGGTTAAAAATCCTAATTGGACAAGAATAAACCTAAAGAGGACGAAAATTACTTAAATGTACATCCAATGACACAAAATGAACATGTTGGATGCACAAGACAGGTTAAAAACCCTAATTGGACAAGAATAACCCTAGGGAGGAACAAAATGACCTAAATGTTCATCCAATGACACAAATGAACTTATTGGATGCACAAGATTGGTTAAAAACCCTAAATGGACAAGAATAAGCCTAGGGAGGAAAAAAATGACCTAATTTTTCATCCAATGACACAAACACACCTATTGGATGCACAAGATTGGTTAAAAACCTTAATTGGACAAGAATAAGCTTAGGGAGGAACAAAATGACCTAAATGTTAATCCAACGACACAAACACACCTATTGGATGCACAAGATTGGTTAAAAACCCTAATTGGACAAGTATAAGGCTAGAGAGGACGAAAATGACCTAAATGTTAATCCAATGACACAAATGAACTTATTGGATGCACAAGATTTGTTAAAAACCATAATTGGACAAGAATAAGCCTAGAGAGGACGAAAATGACCTAAATGTTCATCCAATAACACAAATGAACTTATTGGATGCACAAGATTGGTTAAAAACTCGAATTGGACAAGAATAAGCCTAGGGAGGACGAAAATAACCTTAATGTACATCCAATGACACAAATGAACATATTGGATGCACAAGATTGGTTAAAAACCCTAATTGGACAAGAATAAGCCTAGGGAGGAACAAAATGACCTAAATTTTCATCCAATGACACAAGCACAGCTATTGGAAGCACAAGATTGGTTAAAACCCCAAATTGGACTAGAATAAGCCTAGGGAGGACGAAAATGACTTAAATGTTCATCCAATGAAACAAATGAACTTATTGGATGCACAAGATTGGTTAAAAACCCTAAATGGACAAGAATAAGCCTAGGGAGGAACAAAATGACCTAAATGTTCATCCAATGACACAAACACACCTATTAGATGCACAAGATAGGCTAAAAACCCTTAATCGACAAGAATAAACCTAGGGAGAACGAAAATGACTTAAATGTACATCCAATGCAACAAATGAACTTAATGATGCACAAGATTGGTTAAAAACCCTAATTGGACAAGAATAAACCTAGGGAGGATGAAAATTACTTAAATGTACATCCAATGACACAAATGAACTTATTGGATGAACAAGATTGGTTAAAAACCCTAATTGAACAAAGAATAAGCCAACGGAGCAACAAAATGACTTGAATGTTCATCCAATGACACAAACAAACCTATTGGATGCACAAAATTGGTTAAAACCCCTAATTGGACAAGAATAAGCCTAGGGACAAAGAAAATGACCAAAATGTTCATCCCATGACACAAATGAACGTATTGGATCCACAAGATTGGTTAAAAACCCTAATTGGACAAAAATAAGCCTAGGGAGGAACAAAATGACCTAAATTATCATCCAATGACACAAGCACAGCTATTGGATGCAGAAGATTGGTTAAAACCGCTAATTGGACTAGAATAAGCCTAGGGAGGACGAAAATGACTTAAATGTTCATCCAATGAAACAAATGAACTTATTGGATGCACAAGATTGGTTAAAAACCCTAAATGGAGAAGAATAAGCCTAGGGAGGAACAAAATGACCTAAATGTT
>JBBPBT010000623.1:8901254-8986873 GCA_037974875.1 Cicer bijugum | reverse complement strand
CAGCTATTGGATGCAGAAGATTGGTTAAAACCGCTAATTGGACTAGAATAAGCCTAGGGAGGACGAAAATGACTTAAATGTTCATCCAATGAAACAAATGAACTTATTGGATGCACAAGATTGGTTAAAAACCCTAAATGGAGAAGAATAAGCCTAGGGAGGAACAAAATGACCTAAATGTTCATCCAATGACACAAACACACCTATTAGATGCACAAGATTGGTTAAAAACCATAATTGGACAAGAATAAGCTTAGGGAGGAACAAAATGACCTAAATGTGCATCCAATGACACAAACACACCTATTGGATGAACAAGATTGGTTAATACACCAAATTGGACAAGAATATGCCTAGGGAGGACGAAAGAGACCTAAATGTTCATCCAATGACACAAATGAACTTATTGGATGCACAAGATTGGTTAAAAACCCTAAATGGACAAGAATAAGCATAAGGAGGAACAAAATGACCTAAATGTTTATCCAATGACACAAACACACCTATTGGATGCAAAAGATTGGTTAAAAACCCTAATTGGACAAGGATAAGCCTAGGGAGGACGAAAATGACCTAAATGTACATCCAATGACACAAATGAACATATTAGACGCACAAGATTGGTTAAAAACCCTAATTGGACAAGAATAAACAAAGGGAGGACGAAAATGACCAAAATGTTCATCCAATGACACAAACACACCTATTGGATGCACAAGATTGGTTAAAAACCCTAATTGGACAAGAATAAAGATAGGGAGGACGAAAATGCCCTACATGTTAATCCAATTACACAAATGAACTTATTGGATGCACAAGATTGCTAAAAAATTCTAATCGGGCAAGAATAAGACTAGAGAGGGCGAAAATGACCTAAATGTTCATCCAATGACACAAATGAACTTATTGGATGCACTAGATTGCTTAAAAACCTTAATTGGATAAGAAAAAGACTAGGGAGGACGAAAATTTCCTAAATGTACATCCAATAAAACAAATGAACTTATTGGATTCATAAGATTGGTTAAAAACCCGAATTGGAAAAGAATAAGCCTAGGGAGGAACAATTTGACGTAAATTTTCATCCAATAACACAAACACATCTTTTGGATGCACTAGATTGGTTAAAAACCCTAATTAAACAAGAATAAACCTAGGAAGGACGAAAATTTCCTAAATGTACATCCAATGACACAAATGAACTTATTGGATGCACAAGACTGGTTAAAAATCCTAATTGGACAAGAATAAGCCTAGGGAGGATCAAAATGACCTAATTGTTCATCCAATGACACAAACACACCTATTGGATGCACAAGATTGGTTAAAACCCCTAATTGGACAAGAATAAGCCTAGGGAGGACGAATATGACCTAAATGTTAATCCAATGACACAAATGAATTTATTGGATGCACAAGATTGGTCAAAAACCCCAAATGGACAAGAATAAGCCTAGGGAGGAACAAAATGACCTAATTTTTCATCCAATGACACAAACACACCTATTGGATGCACAAGATTGGTTAGAAACCCTAATTGCACAAGAATAAGCCTAGGGAGGATGAAAAAGACATAAATGTTCATCCAATGACACAAATAAACTTATTGGATACACAAGATTGGTTAAAAATCCGAATTGGACAAGCATAAACATAGGGAGGACAAAAATTACATAAATGTACGTCCAATGAAACAAATGAACTTATTGGATGCACAAGATTGGTTAAAAACCTTTATTGGACAAGAATAAGCTTTGGTGGGAACAAAATGATCTAAATGTTAATCCAATGACACAAACACACCTATTGGATGCACAAGATTGGTTAAAAACGCTAATTGGGCAAGAAGAAGCCTAGAGAGGACGAAAATGACCTAAATGTTCATCCAATGACACAAATGAACATATTGGATGCACAAGATTGGTTAGAAACCCTAATTGGACAAGAATAAACCAAGGGATGACGAAAATTACCTAAATGTACATCCAATGACACAAATGAACTTATTGGATGCACAAGATTGGTTAAAAACCCTAATTCGACAAGAATAAACCTAGGTAGGAAGAAAATGACCTAAATGTTCATCCAATGACACAAATGAACTTATTGGATGCACAAGCTTGGTTAAAAACCCTAAATGGACAAGAATAAGCATAGGGAGGAACAAAATGACCTAATTTTTCATCCAATGACACAAACACACCTATTGGATGCACAAGATTGGTTAAAAACCCTAATTGGACAAGAATAAGCCTAGGGAGGACGAAAAAGACATAAATGTTCATCCAATGACACAAATGAACTTATTGGATGCACAAGATTGGTTAAAAACCCGAATTGGACAAGAATAAACGTAGGGAGGACGAAAATTACCTAAATGTACGTCCAATGAAACAAATAAACTTATTGGATGCACAAGATTGGTTAAAAACCTTAGTTAGACAAGAATAAGCTTAGGGAGGAACAAAATGACCTAAATGTTAATCCAACGACACAAACACACCTATTGGATGCACACGATTGGTTAAAAACCCTAATTGGACAAGTATAAGGCTAGAGAGGACGAAAATGACCTAAATGTTAATCTAATGACACAAATGAACATATTGGATGCAAAAGATTACTTAAAAACGCTAATTGGGCAAGAATAAGCCTAGAGAGGACGAAAATGACCTAAATGTTCATCCAATAACACAAAAGAACTTATTGGATGCACAAGATTGGTTAAAAACTCGAATTGGACAAGAATAAGCCTAGGGAGGACGAAAATAACATAAATGTACATCCAATGGCACAAGATTAGTTAAAAACCCTAATTGGACAAGAATAAGCCTAGGGAGGAACAAAATGACCAAAATTTTCATCCAATGACACAAGCACAGCTATTGGAAGCACAAGATTGGTTAAAACCCCTAATTGGACTAGAATAAGCCTAGGGATGACGAAAATGACTTAAATGTTCATCCAATGAAACAAATGAACTTATTGGATGCACAAGATTGGTTAAAAACCCTAAATGGACAAGAATAAACCTAGGGAGGAACAAAATGACCTAAATGTTCATCCAATGACACAAACACACCTATTAGATGCATAAGATAGGCTAAAAACCCTTAATCGACAAGAATAAACCTAGGGAGAACGAAAATGACTTAAATGTACATCCAATGCAACAAATGAACTTATTGATGCACAAGATTGGTTAAAAACCCTAATTGGACAAGAATAAACCTAGGGAGGATGAAAATTACTTAAATGTGCATCCAATGACACAAATGAACTTATTGGATGAACAAGATTGGTTAAAAACCCTAATTGAACAAAGAATAAGCCTATGGAGCAACAAAATGACCTGAATGTTCATCCAATGACACAAACAAACCTATTGGATGCACAAAATTGGTTAAAACCCCTAATTGGACAAGAATAAGCCTAGGGACAAAGAAAATGTCCAAAATGTTCATCCCATGACACAAATGAACGTATTGGATCCACAAGATTGGTTAAAAACCCTAATTGGACACGAATAAGCCTAGGGAGGAACAAAATGACCTAAATTATCATCCAATGACACAAGCACAGCTATTGGATGCAGAAGATTGGTTAAAACCGCTAATTGGACTAGAATAATCCTAGGGAGGACGAAAATGACTTAAATGTTCATCCAATGAAACAAATGAACTTATTGGGTGCACAAGATTGGTTAAAAACCCTAAAAGGAGAAGAATAAGCCTAGGGAGGAACAAAATGACCTAAATGTTCATCCAATGACACAAACACACCTATTAGATGCACAAGATTGGTTAAAAACCATAATTGGACAAGAATAAGCTTAGGGAGGAACAAAATGACCTAAATGTGCATCCAATGACACAAACACACCTATTGGATGAACAAGATTGGTTAATACACTAAATTGGACAAGAATATGCCTAGGGAGGACGAAAGAGACCTAAATGTTCATCCAATGACACAAATGAACTTATTGGATGCACAAGATTGGTTAAAAACCCTAAATGGACAAGAATAAGCATAAGGAGGAACAAAATGACCTAAATGTTTATCCAATGACACAAACACACCTATTGGATGCAAAAGATTGGTTAAAAACCCTAATTGGACAAGGATAAGCCTAGGGAGGACGAAAATGACCTAAATGTACATCCAATGACACAAATGAACATATTAGACGCACAAGATTGGTTAAAAACCCTAATTGGACAAGAATAAACCTAGGGAGGACGAAAATGACCAAAATGTTCATCCAATGACACAAACACACCTAGGGAGGATGAAAATTACTTAAATGTACATCCAATGACACAAATGAACTTATTGGATGAACAAGATTGGTTAAAAACCCTAATTGAACAAAGAATAAGCCTATGGAGCAACAAAATGACCTGAATGTTCATCCAATGACACAAACAAACATATTGGATGCACAAAATTGGTTAAAACCCCTAATTGGACAAGAATAAGCCTAGGGACGAAGAAAATGACCAAAATGTTCATCCCATGACACAAATGAACGTATTGGATCCACAAGATTGGTTAAAAACCCTAATTGGACAAGCATAAGCCTAAGGAGGAACAAAATGACCTAAATGTTCATCCAATGACACAAACACACCTATTGGATGCACAAGATTGGTTAAAAACCCTAATTGGACAAGAATAAGCCTAAGGAGGACGAAAATAACTTAAATGTTCATCCAATGAAACAAATGAACTTATTGGATGCACTAGATTGGTTAAAAACCCTAATTGGACAAGAATAAACCAAGGGATGACGAAAATTACCTAAATGTACATCCAATGACACAAATGAACTTATTGGATGCACAAGATTGGTTAAAAACCCTAATTAGACAAGAATAAGCCTAGGAAGGAACAAAGTGACCTAAATTTTCATCCTATGACACAAACACAACTATTGGATGCAAAAGATTGGTTAAAACCGCTAATTGGACTAGAATAAGCCTAGGGAGGACGAAAATGACTTAAATGTTCATCCAATGAAACAAACACAACTATTGGATGCAAAAGATTGGTTAAAAACCCTAAATGGACAAGAATAAGCCTAGGGAGGAACAAAATGACCTAAATGTTCATCCAATGACACAAACCCAACTATTGGACAAGGATAAGCCTAGGGAGGACGAAAATGACCTAAATGTACATCAAATGACACAAATGAACATATTAGACGCACAAGATTGGTTAAAAACCTTAATTGGACAAGAATAAACCTAGGGATGACGAACATGACCTAAATGTTCATCCAATGACACAAACACACCTATTGGATGCACAAGATTGGTTAAAAACCCTAATTGGACAAGAATAAAGATAGGGAGGACGAAAATGCCCTACATGTTAATCCAATTACACAAATGAACTTATTGGATGCACAAGATTGCTATAAAATTCTAATCGGGCAAGAATAAGACTAGAGAGGGCGAAAATGACCTAAATGTTCATCCAATGACACAAATGAACTTATTGGATGCACTAGATTGCTTAAAAACCTTAATTGGATAAGAAAAAGACTAGGGAGGACGAAAACTACCTAAATGTACATCCAATGAAACAAATGAACTTATTGGATTCACAAGATTGGTTAAAAACCCGAATTGGACAAGAATAAGCCTAGGGAGGAACAAATTGACGTAAATTTTCATCCAATAACACAAACACATCTTTTGGATGCACTAGATTGGTTAAAAACCCTAATTGGACAAGAATACACCTAGGAAGGACGAAAATTACCTAAATGTACATCCAATGACACAAATGAACTTATTGGATGCACAAGACTGGTTAAAAATCCTAATAGGACAAGAATAAGCCTAGGGAGGATCAAAATGACCTAATTGTTCATCCAATGACACAAATGAACTTATTGGATGTACAAGATTGGTTAAAAACCCCAAATGGACAAGAATAAGCCTAGGGAGGAACAAAATGACCTAATTTTTCATCCAATGACACAAAACACCTATTGGATGCACAAGATTGGTTAGAAACCCTAATTGCACAAGAATAAGCCTACGGAGGATGAGAAAGACATAAATGTTCATCCAATGACACAAAAAAACTTACTGGATACACAAGATTGGTTAAAAATCCGAATTGGACAAGCCTAAACATAGGGAGGACAAAAATTACATAAATGTACGTCCAATGAAACAAATGAAGTTATTGGATGCACAAGATTGGTTAAAAACCTTTATTGGACAAGAATAAGCTTACGGAGGAACAAAATGATCTAAATGTTAACCCAATGACACAAACACACCTATTGGATGCACAAGATTACTTTAAAATGCTAATTGGGCAAGAATAAGACTAGAGAGGACGAAAATGATCTAAATGTTCATCCAATGACACAAATGAACTTATTGGATGCACAAGATTGGTTAGAAACCCGAATTGGATAAGAATAAGCCTAGGGAGGACGAAAATAACCTAAATGTACATCCAATGACACAAATGAACTTATTGGATGCACTAGATTGGTTAAAAACCCTAATTGGACAAGAATAAACCAAGGGATGACGAAAATTACCTAAATGTACATCCAATGACACAAATGAACATATTGGATGCACAAGATTGGTTAAAAACCCTAATTGGACAAGAATAAGCCTAGGGAGGAATAAAATGACCTAAATTTTCATCCAATCACACAAACACAACTATTGGATGCAAAAGATTGGTTAAAACCGCTAATTGGACTAGAATAAGCCTAGGGAGGACGAAAATGACTTAAATGTTCATCCAATGAAACAAATGAACTTATTGGATGCACAAGATTGGTTAAAAACCCTAAATGGACAAGAGTAAGCCTAGGGAGGAACAAAATGACCTAAATGTTCATCTAATGACACAAACACACCTATTGGATGCACAAGATTGGTTAAAAACCCTAATTGGACTAGAATAAGCCTAGCGAGAACGAAAATAACCTAAATGCACATCCAATGACACAAATGAACTTAGTAGATGCACAAGATTTGTTAAAAACCATAATGGGACAAGAAAAAGACTAGGGAGGACGAAAAAGACCTAAATGTTCATCCAATGACACAAATGAACTTATTGGATGCACAAGATGGGTTAAAAACCCTAATTCGACAAGAATAAACCTAGGGAGGACGAAAATGACCTAAATGTACATCCAATGAAACAAATGAACTTATTAGATGCACAAGATTGGTTAAAAACCCGAATTGGACAAGAATAAGCCTAGGGAGGAACAAATTGACGTAAATGTTCATCCAATAACACAAACACACCTTTTGGATGCACTAGATTGGTTAAAAATCCTAATTGGACAATAATAAACCTAAAGAGGAAGAAAATTACTTAAATGTACATCCAATGACACAAAATTAACATGTTGGATGCACAAGACAAGTTAAAAACCCTAATTGGACAAGAATAACCCTAGGGAGGAACAAAATGACCTAAATGTTCATCCAATGGCACAAACACACCTATTGGATGCACAAGATTGGTTAAAACCCCTAATTGGACAAGAATAAGCCTAGGGAGGACGAAAATGACCTAAATGTTCATCCAATGTCACAAATGAACTTATTGGATGCACAAGATTGGTTAAAAACCCTTAATGGACAAGAATAAGCCTAGGGAGGAACAAAATGACCTAATTTTTCATCCAATGACACAAATGAACTTATTGGATGCACAACATTGGTTAAAAACCCGAATTGGACAAGAATAAACGTAGGGAGGACGAAAATTACCTAAATGTACGTCCAATGAAACAAATAAACTTATTGGATGCACAGGATTGGTTAAAAACCTTAATTAGACAAGAATAAGCTTATGGAGGAACAAAATGACCTAAATGTTAACCCAACGACACAAAACACCTATTGGATGCACACGATTGGTTAAAAACCCTAATTGGACAAGTTTAAGGCTAGAGAGGACGAAAATGACCTAAATGTTAATCTAATGACACAAATGAACTTATTGGATGCAAAAGATTACTTAAAAACGCTAATTGGGCAAGAATAAGCCTAGAGAGGACGAAAATGACCTTAATGTTCATCCAATAACACAAATGAACTTATTGGATGCACAAGATTGGTTAAAAACTCGAATTGGACAAGAATAAGCCTAGGGAGGACGAAAATAACATAAATGTACATCCAATGGCACAAATGAACATATTGGATGTACAAGATTGGTTAAAAACCCTAATTGGACAAGAATAAGCCTAGAGAGGAACAAAATGACCTAAATTTTCATCTAATGACACAAGCACAGCTATTGGAAGCACAAGATTGGTTAAAACCCCAAATTGGACTAGAATAAGCCTAGGGAGGACGAAAATGACTTAAATGTTCATCCAATGAAACAAATGAACTTATTGGATGCACAAGATTGGTTAAAAACCCTAAATGGACAAGAATAAGCCTAGGGAGGAACAAAATGACCTAAATGTTCATCCAATGACACAAACACACCTATTAGATGCACAAGATAGGCTAAAAACCCTTAATCGACAAGAATAAACCTAGGGAGAACGAAAATGACTTAAATGTACATCCAATGCAACAAATGAACTTATTGATGCACAAGATTGGTTAAAAACCCTAATTGGACAAGAATAAACCTAGGGAGGATGAAAATTACTTAAATGTACATCCAATGACACAAATGAACTTATTGGAAGAACAAGATTGGTTAAAAACCCTAATTGAACAAAGAATAAGCCTACGGAGCAACAAAATGACTTGAATGTTCATCCAATGACACAAACAAACCTATTGGATGCATAAAATTGGTTAAAACCCCTAATTGGACAAGAATAAGCCTAGGGACAAAGAAAATGACCAAAATGTTCATCCCATGACACAAATGAACGTATTGGATCCACAAGATTGGTTAAAAACCCTAATTGGACAAGAATAAGCCTAGGGAGGAACAAAATGACCTAAATTATCATCCAATGACACAAGCGCAGCTATTGGATGCAGAAGATTGGTTAAAACCGCTAATTGGACTAGAATAAGCCTAGGGAGGACGAAAATGACTTAAATGTTCATCCAATGAAACAAATGAACTTATTGGATGCACAAGATTGGTTAAAAACCCTAAATGGAGAAGAATAAGCCTAGGGAGGAACAAAATGACCTAAATGTTTATCCAATGACACAAACACACCTATTGGATGCAAAAGATTGGTTAAAAACCCTAATTGGACAAGGATAAGCCTAGGGAGGACGAAAATGACCTAAATGTACATCCAATGAAACAAATGAACATATTAGACGCACAAGATTGGTTAAAAACCCTAATTGGACAAGAATAAACCTAGGGAGGACGAAAATGACCAAAATGTTCATCCAATGACACAAACACACCTATTGGATGCACAAGATTGGTTAAAAACCCTAATTGGACAAGAATAAAGATAGGGAGGACGAAAATGCCCTACATGTTAATCCAATTACACAAATGAACTTATTGGATGCACAAGATTGCTAAAAAATTCTAATCGGGCAAGAATAAGACTAGAGAGGGCGAAAATGACCTAAATGTTCATCCAATGACACAAATGAACTTATTGGATGCACTAGATTGCTTAAAAACCTTAATTGGATAAGAAAAAGACTAGGGAGGACGAAAATTTCCTAAATGTACATTCAATAAAACAAATGAACTTATTGGATTCATAAGATTGGTTAAAAACCCGAATTGGAAAAGAATAAGCCTAGGGAGGAACAATTTGACGTAAATTTTCATCCAATAACACAAACACATCTTTTGGATGCACTAGATTGGTAAAAAACCCTAATTAAACAAGAATAAACCTAGGAAGGACGAAAATTACCTAAATGTACATCCAATGACACAAATGAACTTATTGGATGCACAAGACTGGTTAAAAATCCTAATTGGACAAGAATAAGCCTAGGGAGGATCAAAATGACCTAATTGTTCATCCAATGACACAAACACACCTATTGGATGCACAAGATTGGTTAAAACCCCTAATTGGACAAGAATAAGCCTAGGGAGGACGAATATGACCTAAATGTTAATCCAATGACACAAATGAACTTATTGGATGCACAAGATTGGTCAAAAACCCCAAATGGACAAGAATAAGCCTAGGGAGGAACAAAATGACCTAATTTTTCATCCAATGACACAAACACACCTATTGGATGCACAAGATTGGTTAGAAACCCTAATTGCACAAGAATAAGCCTAGGGAGGATGAAAAAGACATAAATGTTCATCCAATGACACAAATAAACTTATTGGATACACAAGATTGGTTAAAAATCCGAATTGGACAAGCATAAACATAGGGAGGACAAAAATTACATAAATGTACGTCCAATGAAACAAATGAACTTATTGGATGCACAAGATTGGTTAAAAACCTTTATTGGACAAGAATAAGCTTAGGTGGGAACAAAATGATCTAAATGTTAATCCAATGACACAAACACACCTATTGGATGCACAATATTACTTAAAAACGCTAATTGGGCAAGAAGAAGCCTAGAGAGGACGAAAATGACCTAAATGTTCATCCAATGACACAAATGAACTTATTGGATGCACAAGATTGGTTAAAAACCCGAATTGGATAAGAATAAGCCTAGGGAGGACGAAAATAACCTAAATGTACATCCAATGACACAAATAAACTTATTGGATGCACTAGATTGGTTAAAAACCCTAATTGGACAAGAATAAACCAAGGGATGACGAAAATTACCTAAATGTACATCCAATGACACAAATGAACTTATTGGATGCACAAGATTGGTTAAAAACCCTAATTGGACAAGAATAAGCCTAGGGAGGAATAAAATGACCTAAATTTTCATCCAATGACACAAACACAACTATTGGATGCAAAAGATTGGTTAAAACCGCTAATTGGACTAGAATAAGCCTAGGGAGGACGAGAATGACTTAAATGTTCATCCAATGAAACAAATGAACTTATTGGATGCACAAGATTGGTTAAAAACCCTAAATGGACAAGAATAAGCCTAGGGAGGAACAAAATGACCTAAATGTTCATCCAATGACACAAGCACACCTATTGGATGCACAAGATTGGTTAAAAACCCTAATTGGACTAGAATAAGCCTAGCGAGAACAAAAATAACCTAAATGCACATCCAATGACACAAATGAACTTAGTAGATGCACAAGATTTGTTAAAAACCCTAATTGGACTTGAAAAAGACTAGGGAGGACGAAAAAGACCTAAATGTTCATCCAATGACACAAATGAACTTATTGGATGCACAAGATTGGTTAAAAACCCTAATTCGACAAGAATAAACCTAGGGAGGAAGAAAATGACCTAAATGTTCATCCAATGACACAAATGAACTTATTGGATGCACAAGATTGGTTAAAAACCCTAAATGGACAAGAATAAGCATAGGGAGGAACAAAATGACCTAATTTTTCATCCAATGACACAAACACACCTATTGGATGCACAAGATTAGTTAAAAACGCTAATTGGACAAGAATAAGCCTAGGGAGGACGAAAAAGACATAAATGTTCATCCAATGACACAAATGAACTTATTGGATCCACAAGATTGGTTAAAAACCCGAATTGGACAAGAATAAACGTAGGGAGGACGAAAATTACCTAAATGTACGTCCAATGAAACAAATAAACTTATTGGATGCACAAGATTGGTTAAAAACCTTAATTAGACAAGAATAAGTTTAGGGAGGAACAAAATGACCAAAATGTTAATCCAACGACACAAACACACCTATTGGATGCACACGATTGGTTAAAAACCCTAATTGGACAAGTATAAGGCTAGAGAGGACGAAAATGACCTAAATGTTAATCTAATGACACAAATGAACATATTGGATGCAAAAGATTACTTAAAAACGCTAATTGGGCAAGAATAAGCCTAGAGAGGACGAAAAAGACCTAAATGTTCATCCAATAACACAAATGAACTTATTGGATGCACAAGATTGGTTAAAAACTCGAATTGGACAAGAATAAGCCTAGGGAGGACGAAAATAACATAAATGTACATCCAATGGCACAAATGAACATATTTTGGATGTACAAGATTAGTTAAAAACCCTAATTGGACAAGAATAAGCCTAGGGAGGAACAAAATGACCAAAATTTTCATCCAATGACACAAGCACATCTATTGGAAGCACAAGATTGGTTAAAACCCCTAATTGGACTAGAATAAGCCTAGGGATGACGAAAATGACTTAAATGTTCATCCAATGAAACAAATGAACTTATTGGATGCACAAGATTGGTTAAAAACCCTAAATGGACAAGAATAAGCCTAGGGAGGAACAAAATGACCTAAATGTTCATCCAATGACACAAACACACCTATTAGATGCATAAGATAGGCTAAAAACCCTTAATCGACAAGAATAAACCTAGGGAGAACGAAAATGACTTAAAAGTACATCCAATGCAACAAATGAACTTATTGATGCACAAGATTGGTTAAAAACCCTAATTGGACAAGAATAAACCTAGGGAGGATGAAAATTACTTAAATGTGCATCCAATGACACAAATGAATTTATTGGATGAACAAGATTGGTTAAAAACCCTAATTGAACAAAGAATAAGCCTATGGAGCAACAAAATGACCTGAATGTTCATCCAATGACACAAACAAACCTATTGGATGCACAAAATTGGTTAAAACCCCTAATTGGACAAGAATAAGCCTAGGGACAAAGAAAATGTCCAAAATGTTCATCCCATGACACAAATGAACGTATTGGATCCACAAGATTGGTTAAAAACCCTAATTGGACACGAATAAGCCTAGGGAGGAACAAAATGACCTAAATTATCATCCAATGACACAAGCACAGCTATTGGATGCAGAAGATTGGTTAAAACCGCTAATTGGACTAGAATAATCCTAGGGAGGACGAAAATGACTTAAATGTTCATCCAATGAAACAAATGAACTTATTGGGTGCACAAGATTGGTTAAAAACCCTAAATGGAGAAGAATAAGCCTAGGGAGGAACTAAATGACCTAAATGTTCATCCAATGACACAAACACACCTATTAGATGCACAAGATTGGTTAAAAACCATAATTGGACAAGAATAAGCTTAGGGAGGAACAAAATGACCTAAATGTGCATCCAATGACACAAACACACCTATTGGATGAACAAGATTGGTTAATACACTAAATTGGACAAGAATATGCCTAGGGAGGACGAAAGAGACCTAAATGTTCATCCAATGACACAAATGAACTTATTGGATGCACAAGATTGGTTAAAAACCCTAAATGGACAAGAATAAGCATAAGGAGGAACAAAATGACCTAAATGTTTATCCAATGACACAAACACACCTATTGGATGCAAAAGATTGGTTAAAAACCCTAATTGGACAAGGATAAGCCTAGGGAGGACGAAAATGACCTAAATGTACATCCAATGACACAAATGAACATATTAGACGCACAAGATTGGTTAAAAACCCTAATTGGACAAGAATAAACCTAGGGAGGACAAAAATGACCAAAATGTTCATCCAATGACACAAACACACCTAGGGAGGATGAAAATTACTTAAATGTACATCCAATGACACAAATGAACTTATTGGATGAACAAGATTGGTTAAAAACCCTAATTGAACAAAGAATAAGCCTATGGAGCAACAAAATGACCTGAATGTTCATCCAATGACACAAACAAACCTATTGGATGCACAAAATTGGTTAAAACCCCTAATTGGACAAGAATAAGCCTAGGGACGAAGAAAATGACCAAAATGTTCATCCCATGACACAAATGAACGTATTGGATCCACAAGATTGGTTAAAAATCCTAATTGGACAAGCATAAGCCTAAGGAGGAACAAAATGACCTAAATGTTCATCCAATGACACAAACACACCTATTAGATGCACAAGATTGGTTAAAAACCATAATTGGACAAGAATAAGCTTAGGGAGGAACAAAATGACCTAAATGTGCATCCAATGACACAAACACACCTATTGGATGAACAAGATTGGTTAATACACCAAATTGGACAAGAATATGCCTAGGGAGGACGAAAGAGACCTAAATGTTCATCCAATGAAACAAATGAACTTATTGGATGCACAACATTGGTTAAAAACCCTAAATGGACAAGAATAAGCATAAGGAGGAACAAAATGACCTAAATGTTTATCCAATGACACAAACACACCTATTGGATGCAAAAGATTGGTTAAAAACCCTAATTGGACAAGGATAACCCTAGGGAGGACGAAAATGACCTAAATGTACATCCAATGACACAAATGAACATATTAGACGCATAAGATTGGTTAAAAACCCTAATTGGACAAGAATAAACCTAGGGAGGACGAAAATGACCAAAATGTTCATCCAATGACACAAACACACCTATTGGATGCACAAGATTGGTTAAAAACCCTAATTGGACAAGAATAAAGATAGGGAGGACGAAAATGCCCTACATGTTAATCCAATTACACAAATGAACTTATTGGATGCACAAGATTGCTAAAAAATTCTAATCGGGCAAGAATAAGACTAGAGAGGGCAAAAATGACCTAAATGTTCATCCAATGACACAAATGAACTTATTGGATGCACTAGATTGCTTAAAAACCTTAATTGGATAAGAAAAAGACTAGGGAGGACGAAAATTTCCTAAATGTACATCCAATAAAACAAATGAACTTATTGGATTCACAAGATTGGTTAAAAACCCGAATTGGAAAAGAATAAGCCTAGGGAGGAACAATTAGACGTAAATTTTCATCCAATAACACAAACACATCTTTTGGATGCACTAGATTGGTTAAAAACCCTAATTGAACAAGAATAAACCTAGGAAGGACGAAAATTACCTAAATGTACATCTAATGACACAAATGAACTTATTGGATGCACAAGACT
Organism: Cicer bijugum; assembly: GCA_037974875.1. Taxonomy (NCBI): domain Eukaryota; kingdom Viridiplantae; phylum Streptophyta; class Magnoliopsida; order Fabales; family Fabaceae; genus Cicer; species Cicer bijugum. Next base: position 8,971,900 of record JBBPBT010000623.1, on the reverse strand, counting down.
GGTTAAAAAACCTAATTGGACAAGAATAAGCCTAGGGAGGATCAAATTGACCTAATTGTTCATCCAATGACACAAACACACCTATTGGATGCACAAGATTGGTTAAAACCCCTAATTGGACAAGAATAAGCCTAGGGAGGACGAATATGACCTAAATGTTAATCCAATGACACAAATGAACTTATTGGATGCACAAGATTGGTCAAAAACCCCAAATGGACAAGAATAAGCCTAGGGAGGAACAAAATGACCTAATTTTTCATCCAATGACACAAACACACCTATTGGATGCACAAGATTGGTTAGAAACCCTAATTGCACAAGAATAAGCCTAGGGAGGATGAAAAAGACATAAATGTTCATCCAATGACACAAATAAACTTATTGGATACACAAGATTGGTTAAAAATCCGAATTGGACAAGCATAAACATAGGGAGGACAAAAATTACATAAATGTACGTCCAATGAAACAAATGAACTTATTGGATGCACAAGATTGGTTAAAAACCTTTATTGGACAAGAATAAGCTTAGGGAGGAACAAAATGATCTAAATGTTAATCCAATGACACAAACACACCTATTGGATGCACAATATTACTTAAAAACGCCAATTGGGCAAGAAGAAGCCTAGAGAGGACGAAAATGACCTAAATGTTCATCCAATGACACAAATGAACTTATTGGATGCACAAAATTGGTTAAAAACCCGAATTGGATAAGAATAAGCCTAGGGAGGACGAAAATAACCTAAATGTACATCCAATAACACAAATGAACTTATTGGATGCACTAGATTGGTTAAAAACCCTAATTGGACAAGAATAAACCAAGGGATGACGAAAATTACCTAAATGTACATCCAATGACACAAATGAACTTATTGGATGCACAAGATTGGTTAAAAACCCTAATTGGACAAGAATAAGCCTAGGGAGGAATAAAATGACCTAAATTTTCATCCAATGACACAAACACAACTATTGGATGCAAAAGATTGGTTAAAACTGCTAATTGGACTAGAATAAGCCTAGGGAGGACGAAAATAACCTAAATGTTCATCCAATAAAACAAATGAAGTTATTGGATGCACAAGATTTGTTAAAAACCCTAAATGGACAAGAATAAGCCTAGGGAGGAACAAAATGACCTAAATGTTCATCCAATGACACAAACACACCTATTGGATGCACAAGATTGGTTAAAAACCCTAATTGGACTAGAATAAGCCTAGCGAGAACGAAAATAACCTAAATGCACATCCAATGACACAAATGAACTTAGTAGATGCACAAGATTTGTTAAAAAACCTTATTGGACAAGAAAAAGACTAGGGAGGACGAAAAAGACCTAATTGTTCATCCAATGACACAAATGAACTTATTGGATGCACAAGATTGGTTAAAAACCCTAATTCGACAAGAATAAACCTAGGGAGGACGAAAATGACCTAAATGTACATCCAATGAAACAAATGAACTTATTAGATGCACAAGATTGGTTAAAAACCCGAATTGGACAAGAATAAGCCTAGGGAGGAACAAATTGATGTAAATGTTCATCCAATAACACAAACACACCTTTTGGATGCACTAGATTGGTTAAAAATCCTAATTGGACAAGAATAAACATAAAGAGGACGTAAATTACTTAAATGTACATCCAATGACACAAAATGAACATGTTGGATGCACAAGACAGGTTAAAAACCCTAATTGGACAAGAATAACCCTAGGGAGGAACAAAATGACCTAAATGTTCATCCAATGGCACAAACACACCTATTGGATGCACAAGATTGGTTAAAAACCCTAATTGGACAAGAATAAGCCTAGGGAGGACGAAAAAGACATAAATGTTCATCCAATGACACAAATGAACTTATTGGATGCACAAGATTGGTTAAAAACCCGAATTGGACAAGAAAAAACGTAGCGAGGACGAAAATTACCTAAATGTACGTCCAATGAAACAAATAAACTTATTGGATGCACAAGATTGGTTAAAAACCTTAATTGGACAAGAATAAGCTTAGGGATGAACAAAATGACCTAAATGTTAATCCAACGACACAAACACACCTATTGGATGCACAAGATTGGTTAAAAACCCTAATTGGACAAGTATAAGGCTAGAAAGGACGAAAATGACCTAAATGTTAATCCAATGACACAAATGAACTTATTGGATGCACAAGATTACTTAAAAACGCTAATTGGGCAAGAATAAGCCTAGAGAGGACGAAAATGACCTAAACGTTCATCCAATAACACAAATGAACTTATTGGAAGCACAAGATTGGTTAAAAACTCGAATTGGATAAGAATAAGCCTAGGGAGGACGAAAATAACATAAATGTACATCCAATGACACAAATGAACATATTGGATGCACAAGATTGGTTAAAAACCCCAATTGGACAAGAATAAGCCTAGGGAAGAACAAAATGACCTAAATATTCATCCAATGACACAAGCACAGCTATTGGATGCACAAGATTGGTTAAAACCCCTAATTGGACTAGAATAAGCCTAGGTAGGACGAAAATGACTTAAATGTACATCCAATGAAAATTATGAACTTATTCGATGCACAAGATTGGTTAAAAACCCTAAATGGACAAGAATAAGCCTAGGGAGGAACAAAATGACCTAAATGTTCATCCAATGACACAAACACACCTATTGGATGCACAAGATTGGTTAAAAACCCTAATTGGACTAGAATAAGCCTAGCGGGAACGAAAATAACCTAAATGCACATCCAATGACACAAATGAACTTAGTAGATGCACAACATTTGTTAAAAAACCTTATTGGACAAGAAAAAGACTAGGGAGGACGAAAAAGACCTAATTGTTCATCCAATGACACAAATGAACTTATTGGAAGCACAAGATTGGTTAAAAACCCTAATTCGACAAGAATAAACCTAGGGAGGACGAAAATGACCTAAATGTACATCCAATGAAACAAATGAACTTATTAGATGCACAAGATTGGTTAAAAACCCGAATTGGACAAGAATAAGCCTAGGGAGGAACAAATTGACGTAAATGTTCATCCAATAACACAAACACACCTTTTGGATGCACTAGATTGGTTAAAAATCCTAATTGGACAAGAATAAACATAAAGAGGACGTAAATTACTTAAATGTACATCCAATGACACAAAATGAACATGTTGGATGCACAAGACAGGTTAAAAACCCTAATTGGACAAGAATAGCCCTAGGGAGGAACAAAATGACCTAAATGTTCATCCAATGGCACAAACACACCTATTGGATGCACAAGATTGGTTAAAAACCTTTATTGGACAAGAATAAGCTTAGGTGGGAACAAAATGATCTAAATGTTAATCCAATGACACAAACACACCTATTGGATGCACAATATTACTTAAAAACGCTAATTGGGCAAGAAGAAGCCTAGAGAGGACGAAAATGACCTAAATGTTCATCCAATGACACAAATGAACTTATTGGATGCACAAGATTGGTTAAAAACCCGAATTGGACAAGAAAAAACGTAGCGAGGACGAAAATTACCTAAATGTACGTCCAATGAAACAAATAAACTTATTGGATGCACAAGATTGGTTAAAAACCTTAATTGGACAAGAATAAGCTTAGGGATGAACAAAATGACCTAAATGTTAATCCAACGACACAAACACACCTATTGGATGCACAAGATTGGTTAAAAACCCTAATTGGACAAGTATAAGTCTAGAGAGGACGAAAATGACCTAAATGTTAATCCAATGACACAAATAAACTTATTGGATGCAGAAGATTACTTAAAAACGCTAATTGGGCAAGAATAAGCCTAGAGAGGACGAAAATGACCTAAACGTTCATCGAATAACACAAATGAACTTATTGGAAGCACAAGATTGGTTAAAAACTCGAATTGGACAAGAATAAGCCTAGGGAGGACGAAAATAACATAAATGTACATCCAATGACACAAATGAACATATTGGATGCACAAGATTGGTTAAAAACTCTAATTGGACAAGAATAAGCCTAGGGAGGAACAAAATGACCTAAATATTCATCCAATGACACAAGCACAGCTATTGGATGCACAAGATTGGTTAAAACCCCTAATTGGACTAGAATAAGCCTAGGGAGGACGAAAATGACTTAAATGTACATCCAATGAAAATTATGAACTTATTGGATGCACAAGATTGGTTAAAAACCCTAAATGGACAAGAATAAGCCTAGGGAGGAACAAAATGACCTAAATGTTCATCCAATGACTCAAACACACCTATTAGATGCACAAGATTGGCTAAAAACCCTTAATCGACAAGAATAAACCTAGGGAGAACGAAAATGACCTAAATGTACATCCAATGCAACAAATGAACTTATTGATGCACAAGATTTGTTAAAAACCCTAATTGGACAAGAATAAACCTAGGAAGGTTGAAAATTACTTAAATGTACATCCAATGACACAAATGAACTTATTGGATGAACAAGATTGGTTAAAAACCCTAATTGAACAAAGAATAAGCCTATGGAGCAACAAAATGACCTGAATGTTCATGCAATGGCACAAACAAACCTATTTGGTGCACAAAATTGGTTAAAACCCCTAATTGGACAAGAATAAGCCTAGGGACAGAGAAAATGACCAAAATGTTCATCCCATGACACAAATGAACGTATTGGATCCACAAGATTGGTTAAAAACCCTAATTGGACAAGAATAAGCCTAGGGAGGAACAAAATGACCTAAATTATCATCCAATGACACAAGCACAACTATTGGATGCAGAAGATTGGTTAAAATCGCTAATTGGACTAGAATAAGCCTAGGGAGGACGAAAATGACTTAAATGTTCACCCAATGAATCAAATGAACTTATTGGATGCACAAGATTGGTAAAAAACCATAAATGGACAAGAATAAGCCTAGGGAGGAACAAAATGACCTAAATGTTCATCCAATGACACAAACACACCTATTAGATGCACAAGATTGGTTAAAAACCATAATTGGACAAGAATAAGCTTAGGGAGGAAGAAAATGACCTAAATGTGCATCCAATGACACAAACACACCTATTGGATGAACAAGATTGGTTAATACACTAAATTGGACAAGAATATGCCTAGGGAGGACGAAAGAGACCTAAATGTTCATCCAATGACCCAAATGAACTTATTGGATGCACAAGATTGGTTAAAAACCCTAAATGAACAAGAATAAGCATAAGGAGGAACAAAATGACCTAAATGTTCATCCAATGACACAAACACACCTATTGGATGCAAAAGATTGGTTAAAAACCCTAATTGGACAAGGATAAGCCTAGGGAGGACGAAAATGACCTAAATGTACATCCAATGACACAAATGAACATATTAGACGCACAAGATTGGTTAAAAATCCTAATTGGACAAGAATAAACCTAGGGAGGACGAAAATGCCCAAAATGTTCATCCAATGACACAAACATACCTATTGGATGCACAAGATTGGTTAAAAACCATAATTGGACAAGAATAAAGATAGTGAGGACGAAAATGCCCTACATGTTAATCCAATTACACAAATGAACTTATTGGATGCACAAGATTGCTAAAAAATTCTAATCGGGCAAGAATAAGACTAGAGAGGGCAAAAATGACCTAAATGTTCATCCAATGACACAAATGAACTTATTGGATGCACTAGATTGTTTAAAAACCTTAATTGGATAAGAAAAAGACTAGGGAGGACGAAAATTACCTAAATGTACATCCAATAAAACAAATGAACTTATTGGATTCACAAGATTGGTTAAAAACCCGAGTTGGAAAAGAATAAGCCTAGGGAGGAACAAATTGACGTAAATTTTCATCCAATAACACAAACACATCTTTTGGATGCACTAGATTGGTTAAAAACCCTAATTGAACAAGAATAAACCTAGGAAGGACGAAAATTACCTAAATGTACATCCAATGACACAAATGAACTTATTGGATGCACAAGACTGGTTAAAAATCCTAATTGGACAAGAATAAGCCTAGGGAGGATCAAAATGACCTAATTGTTCATCCAATGGCACAAACACACCTATTGGATGCACAAGATTGGTTAAAACCACTAATTGGACAAGAATAAGCCTAGGGAGGACGAATATGACCTAAATGTTAATCCAATGACACAAATGAACTTATTGGATGCACAAGATTGGTCAAAAACCCCAAATGGACACGAATAAGCCTAGGGAGGAACAAAATGACCTAATTTTTCATCCAATGACACAAACACACCAATTGGATGCACAAGATTGGTTAGAAACCCTAATTGCACAAGAATAAGCCTAGGGAGGATGAAAAAGACATAAATGTTCATCCAATGACACAAATAAACTTATTGGATACACAAGATTGGTTAAAAATCCGAATTGGACAAGCATAAACATAGGGAGGACAAAAATTACATAAATGTACGTCCAATGAAACAAATGAACTTATTGGATGCACAAGATTGGTTAAAAACCTTTATTGGACAAGAATAAGCTTAGGGAGGAACAAAATGATCTAAATGTTAATCCAATGACACAAACACACCTATTGGATGCACAATATTACTTAAAAATGCTAATTGGGCAAGAATAAGCATAGAGAGGACGAAAATGACCTAAATGTTTATCCAATGACACAAATGAACTTATTGGATGCACGAGATTGGTTAAAAACCTGAATTGGATAAGAATAAGCCTAGGGAGGACGAAAATAACCTAAATGTACATCCAATGACACAAATGAACTTATTGGATGCACTAGATTGGTTAAAAACCCTAATTGGACAAGAATAAACCAAGGGATGACGAAAATTACCTAAATGTACATCCAATGACACAAATGAACTTATTGGATGCACAAGATTGGTTAAAAACCCAAATTGGACAAGAATAAGCCTAGGGAGGAATAAAATGACCTAAATTTTCATCCAATGACACAAACACAACTATTGGATGCAAAAGATTGGTTAAAACCGCTAATTGGACTAGAATAAGCGTAGGGAGGACGAAAATGACTTAAATGTTCATCCAATGAAACAAATGAACTTATTGGATGCACAAGATTGGTTAAAAACCCTAAATGGACAAGAATAAGCCTAGGGAGGAACAAAATGACCTAAATGTTCATCCAATGACACAAACACAACTATTGGATGCAAAAGATTGGTTAAAACCGCTAATTGGACTAGAATAAGCGTAGGGAGGACGAAAATGACTTAAATGTTCATCCAATGAAACAAATGAACTTATTGGATGCACAAGATTGGTTAAAAACCCTAAATGGACAAGAATAAGCCTAGGGAGGAACAAAATGACCTAAATGTTCATCCAATGACATAAACACACCTATTGGATGCACAAGATTGGTTAAAAACCCTAATAGAACTAGAATAAGCCTAGCGAGAACGAAAATAACCTAAATGCACATCCAATGACACAAATGAACTTAGTAGATGCACAAGATTTGTTAAAAAACCTAATTGGACAAGAAAAAGACTAGGGATGACGAAAAAGACCTAATTGTTCATCCAATGACACAAATGAACTTATTGGATGCACAAGATTGGTTAAAAACCCTAATTCGACAAGAATAACCCTAGGGAGGACGAAAATGACCTAAATGTACATCCAATGAAACAAATGAACTTATTAGATGCACAAGATTGGTTAAAAACCCGAATTGGACAAGAATAAGCCTAGGGAGGAACAAATTGACGTAAATGTTCATCCAATAACACAAACACACCTTTTGGATGCACTAGATTGGTTAAAAATCCTAATTGGACAAGAATAAACATAAAGAGGACGAAAATTACGTAAATGTACATCCAATGACAGAAAATGAACATGTTGGATGCACAAGACAGGTTAAAACCCCTAATTGGACAAGAGTAACCCTAGGGAGGAACAAAACGACCTAAATGTTCATCCAATGGCACAAACACACCTATTGGATGCACAAGATTGGTTAAAACCCCTAATTGGACAAGAATAAGCCTAGGGAGGACGAAAATGACCTAAATGTTCATCCAATGACACAAATGAACTTATTGGATGCACAAGATTGATTAAAAACCCTAAATGGACAAGAATAAGCCTAGGGAGGAACAAAATGACCTAATTTTTCATCCAATGACACAAACACACCTATAGGATGCACAAGATTGGTTAAAAACCCTAATTGGACAAGAATAAGCCTAGGGAGGACGAAAAAGACATAAATGTTCATCCAATGACACAAATGAACTTATTGGATGCACAAGATTGGTTAAAAACCCGAATTGGACAAGAATAAACGTAGGGAGGACGAAAATTACCTAAATGTACGTCCAATGAAACAAATAAACTTATTGGATGCACAAGATTGGTTAAAAACCTTAATTGGACAAGAATAAGCTTAGGGATGAACAAAATGACCTAAATGTTAATCCAACGACACAAACACACCTATTGGATGCACAAGATTGGTTAAAAACCCTAATTGGACAAGTATAAGGCTAGAGAGGACGAAAATGACCTAAATGTTAATCCAATGACACAAATGAACTTATTGGAGCACAAGATTGGTTAAAAACTCGAATTGGACAAGAATAAGCCTAGGGAGGACGAAAATAACATAAATGTACATCCAATGACACAAATGAACATATTGGATGCACAAGATTGGTTAAAAACCCTAATTGGACAAGAATAAGCCTAGGGAGGAACAAAATGACCTAAATTTTCATCCAATGACACAAGCACAGCTATTGGATGCACAAGATTGGTTAAAACCCCTAATTGGACTAGAACAAGCCTAGGGAGGACGAAAATGACTTAAATGTTCATCCAATGAAACAAATGAACTTATTGGATGCACAAGATTGGTTAAAAACCCTAAATGGACAAGAATAAGCCTAGGGAGGAACAAAATGACCTAAATGTTCATCCAATGACACAAACACATCTATTAGATGCACAAGATTGGCTAAAAACCCTTAATCGACAAGAATAAACCTAGGGAGAACGAAAATTACCTAAATGTACATCCAATGCAACAAATGAACTTATTGATGCACAAGATTGGTTAAAAACCCTAATTGGACAAGAATAAACCTAGGGAGGATGAAAATTACTTAAATGTACATCCAATGACACAAATGAACTTATTGGATGAACAAGATTGGTTAAAAACCCTAATTGAACAAAGAATAAGCCTATGGAGTAACAAAATGACCTGAATGTTCATCCAATGACACAAACAAACCTATTGGATGCACAAAATTGGTTAAAACCCCTAATTGGACAAGAATAAGCCTAGGGACGAAGAAAATGACCAAAATGTTCATCCCATGACACAAATGAACGTATTGGATGCACAAGATTACCTAAATGTACGTCCAATGAAACAAATAAACTTATTGGATGCACAAGATTGGTTAAAAACCTTAATTGGACAAGAATAAGCTTAGGGAGGAACAAAATGACCTAAATGTTAATCCAACGACACAAACACACCTATTGGATGCACAAGATTGGTTAAAAACCCTAATTGGACAAGTATAAGGCTAGAGAGGACGAAAATGACCTAAATGTTAATCCAATGACACAAATGAACTTATTGGATGCACAAGATTACTTAAAAATGCTAATTGGACAAGAATAAGCCTAGAGAGGACGAAAATGACCTAAATGTTAATCCAATAACACAAATGAACTTATTGGAAGCACAAGATTGGTTAAAAACTCGAATTGGACAAGAATAAGCCTAGGGAGGACGAAAATAACATAAATGTACATCCAATGACACAAATGAACATATTGGATGCACAAGATTGGTTAAAAACCCTAATTGGACAAGAATAAGCCTAGGGAGGAACAAAATGACCTAAATTTTCATCCAATGACACAAACACACCTATTAGATGCACAAGATTGGTTAAAAACCATAATTGGACAAGAATAAGCTTAGGGAGGAACAAAATGACCTAAATGTGCATCCAATGACACAAACACACCTATTGGATGAACAAGATTGGTTAATACCCTTAATTGGACCAGAATATGCCTAGGGAGGACGAAAGAGACCTAAATGTTCATCCAATGACACAAATGAACTTATTGGATGCACAAGATTGGTTAAAAACCCTAAATGGACAAGAATAAGCATAAGGAGGAACAAAATGACCTAAATGTTCATCCAATGACACAAACACACCTATTGGATGCAAAAGATTGGCTAAAAACCCTAATTGGACAAGAATAAGCCTAGGGAGGACGAATATGACTTAAATGTTCATCCAATGACACAAACACACCTATTAGATGCACAAGATTGGCTAAAAACCCTTAATCGACAACAATAAACCTAGGGAGGATGAAAATTACTTAAATGTACATCCAATGACACAAATGAACTTATTGGATGAAGAAGATTGGTTAAAAACCCTAATTGAAAAAAGAATAAGCCTATGGAGCAACAAAATGACCTGAATGTTCATCCCATGACATAAACACACCTATTGGATTCACAAAATTGGTTAAAACCCCTAATTGGACAAGAATAAGCCTAGGGACGAAGAAAATGACCAAAATGTTCATCCCATGACATAAATGAACGTATTGGATCCACAAGATTGGTTAAAAACCCTAATTGGACAAGAATAAGCCTAAGGAGGAACAAAAGGACCTAAATGTTCATCCAATGACACAAACACACCTATTGGATGCACAAGATTGGTTAAAAACCCTAATTGGACAAGAATAAGCCTAGCGAGAAAGAAAATAACCTAAATGCACATCCAATGACACAAATGAACTTATTAGATGCACAAGATTGGTTAAAAACCCTAATTGGACTAGAAAAAGACTAGGGAGGACGAAAAAGACCTAAATGTTCATCCAATGACACAAATGAACTTATTGGATGCACAAGATTTGTTAAAAACCCTAATTCGACAAGAATAAACCTAGGGAGGACGAAAATGACCTAAATGTATATCCAATGAAACAAATGAACTTATTAGATGCACAAGATTGGTTAAAAACCCGAATTGGACAAGAATAAGCCTAGGGAGGAACAAATTGACGTAAATGTTCATCCAATAACACAAACACACCTTTTGGATGCACTAGATTGGTTAAAAATCCTAATTGGACAAGAATAAACCTAAAGAGGACGAAAATTACTTAAATGTACATCCAATGACACAAAATGAACATGTTGGATGCACAAGACAGGTTAAAAACCCTAATTGGACAAAAATAACCCTAGGGAGGAACAAAATGACCTAAATGTTCATCCAATGGCACAAACACACCTATTTGATGCACAAGATTGGTTAAAACCCCTAATTGGACAAGAATAAGCCTAGGGAGGACGAAAATGACCTAAATGTTCATCCAATGACACAAATGAACTTATTGGATGGACAAGATTGGTTAAAAACCCGAATTGGACAAGAATAAAAGTAGGGAGGACGAAAATTACCTAAATGTACGTCCAATGAAACAAATAAACTTATTGGATGCACAAGATTGGTTAAAAACCTTAATTGGACAAGAATAAGCATAGGGATGAACAAAATGACCTAAATGTTAATCCAACGACACAAACACACCTATTGGATGCTCAAGATTGGTTAAAAACCCTAATTGGACAAGTATAAGGCTAGAGAGGACGAAAATGACCTAAATGTTAATCCAATGACACAAATGAACTTATTGGATGCACAAGATTACTTGAAAACGCTAATTGGGCAAGAATAAGCCTAGAGAGGACGAAAATGACCTAAATGTTCATCCAACAACACAAATGAACTTATTGGAAGCACAAGATTGGTTAAAAACTCGAATTGGACAAGAATAAGCCTAGGGAGGACGAAAATAACATAAATGTACATCCAATGACACAAATGAACATATTGGATGCACAAGATTGGTTAAAAACCCTAATTGGATAAGAATAAGCCTAGGGAGGAACAAAATGACCTAAATTTTCATCCAATGACACAAGCACAGCTATTGGATGCACAAGATTGGTTAAAACCCCTAATTGGACTAGAATAAGCCTAGGGAGGACGAAAATGACTTAAATGTTCATCCAATGAAACAAATGAACTTATTGGATGCACAAGATTGGTTAAAAACCCTAAATGGACAAGAATAAGCCTAGGGAGGAACAAAATGACCTAAATGTTCATCCAATGACACAAACACATCTATTAGATGCACAAGATTGGCTAAAAACCCTTAATCGACAAGAATAAACCTAGGGAGAACGAAAATGACCTAATTGTACATCCAATGCAACAAATGAACTTATTGATGCACAAGATTGGTTAAAAACCCTAATTGGACAAGAATAAACCTAGGGAGGATGAAAATTACTTAAATGTACATCCAATGACACAAATGAACTTATTGGATGAACAAGATTGGTTAAAAACCCTAATTGAACAAAGAATAAGCCTATGGAGCAACAAAATGACCTGAATGTTCATCCAATGACACAAACAAACCTATTGGATGCACAAAATTGGTTAAAACCCATAATTGGACAAGAATAAGCCTGGGGACGAAGAAAATGACCAAAATGTTCATCCCATGACACAAATGAACGTATTGGATCCACAAGATTGGTTAAAAACCCTAATTGGACAAGAATAAGCCTAGGGAGGAACAAAATGACCTAAATTTTCATCCAATGACACAAGCACAGCTATTGGATGCAGAAGATTGGTTAAAACCCCTAATTGGACTAGAATAAGCCTAGGGAGGACGAAAATGACTTAAATGTTCATCCAATGAAACAAATGAACTTATTGGATGCACTAGATTGGTTAAAAACCCTAATTGGACAAGAATAAACCAAGGGATGACGAAAATTACCTAAATGTACATCCAATGACACAAATGAACTTATTCGATCCACAAGATAGGTTAAAAACCCTAATTGGACAAGAATAAGCCTAGGGAGAACAAAATGAACTAAATTTTCATCCTATGACACAAACACAACTATTGGATGCAAAAGGTTGGTTAAAACCGCTAATTGGACTAGAATAAGCCTAGGGAGGACGAAAACGACTTAAATGCTCATCCAATGAAACAAATGAACTTATTGGATGCACAAGATTGGTTAAAAACCCTAAATGGACAAGAATAAGCCTAGGGAGGAACAAAATGACCTAAATGTCCATCCAATGACACAAACACACCTATTGGATGCACAAGATTGGTTAAAAACCCTAATTGGACTAGAATAAGCCTAGCGAGAACGAAAATAACCTAAATGCACATCCAATGACTCAAATGAACTTAGTAGATGCACAAGATTTGTTAAAAACCCTAATTGGACTAGAAAAAGACTAGGGAGGATGAAAAAGACCTAAATGTTCATCCAATGACACAAATGAACTTATTGGATGCACAAGATTGGTTAAAAACCCTAATTCGACAAGAATAAACCTAGGGAGGACGAAAATGACCTAAATGCACATCCAATGAAACAAATGAACTTATTAGATGCACAAGATTGGTTAAAAACCCGAATTGGACAAGAAAAAGCCTAGGGAGGAACAAATTGACGTAAATGTTCATCCAATAACACAAATAAACCTTTTGGATGCACTAGATTGGTTAAAAATCCTAATTGGACAAGAATAAACATAAAGAGGACGAAAATTACTTAAATGTACATCCAATGACACAAAATGAACATGTTGGATGCAAAAGACAGGTTAAAAACCCTTATTGGACAAGAATAACCCTAGGGAGGAACAAAATGACCTAAATGTTCATCCAATGGCACAAACACACCTATTGGATGCACAAGATTGGTTAAAACCCCTAATTGGACAAGAATAAGCCTAGGGAGGACGAAAATGACCTAAATGTTCATCCAATGACACAAATGAACTTATTGGATGCACAAGATTGGTTAAAAACCCTAAATGGACAAGAATACGCCTACGGAGGAACAAAATGACCTAATTTTTCATCCAACGACACAAACACACCTATAGGATGCACAAGATTGGTTAAAAACCCTAATTGGACAAGAATAAGCCTAGGGAGGACGAAAAAGACATAAATGTTCATCCAATGACACAAATGAACTTATTGGATGCACAAGATTGGTTAAAAACCCGAATTGGACAAGAATAAACATAGGGAGGACGAAAATTACCTAAATGTACGTCCAATGAAACAAATAAACTTATTGGATGCACAAGATTGGTTAAAAACCTTAATTGGACAAGAATAAGCTTAGGGATGAACAAAATGACCTAAATGTTAATCCAACGACACAAACACACCTATTGGATGCACAAGATTGGTTAAAAACCCTAATTGGACAAGTATAAGGCTAGAGAGGACGAAAATGACCTAAATGTTAATCCAATGACACAAATGAACTTATTGGAGCACAAGATTGGTTAAAAACTCGAATTGGACAAGAATAAGCCTAGGGAGGACGAAAATAACATAAATGTACATCCAATGACACAAATGAACATATTGGATGCACAAGATTGGTTAAAAACCCTAATTGGACAAGAATAAGCCTAGGGAGGAACAAAATGACCTAAATTTTCATCCAATGACACAAGCACAGCTATTGGATGCACAAGATTGGTTAAAACCCCTAATTGGACTAGAATAAGCCTAGGGAGGACGAAAATGACTTAAATGTTCATCCAATGAAACAAATGAACTTATTGGATGCACAAGATTGGTTAAAAACCCTAAATGGACAAGAATAAGCCTAGGGAGGAACAAAATGACCTAAATGTTCATCCAATGACACAAACACATCTATTAGATGCACAAGATTGGCTAAAAACCCTTAATCGACAAGAATAAATCTAGGGAGAACGAAAATTACCTAAATGTACATCCAATGCAACAAATGAACTTATTGATGCACAAGATTGGTTAAAAACCCTAATTGGACAAGAATAAACCTAGGGAGGATGAAAATTACTTAAATGTACATCCAATGACACAAATGAACTTATTGGATGAACAAGATTGGTTAAAAACCCTAATTGAACAAAGAATAAGCCTATGGAGTAACAAAATGACCTGAATGTTCATCCAATGACACAAACAAACCTATTGGATGCACAAAATTGGTTAAAACCCCTAATTGGACAAGAATAAGCCTAGGGACGAAGAAAATGACCAAAATGTTCATCCCATGACACAAATGAACGTATTGGATGCACAAGATTACCTAAATGTACGTCCAATGAAACAAATAAACTTATTGGATGCACAAGATTGGTTAAAAACCTTAATTGGACAAGAATAAGCTTAGGGAGGAACAAAATGACCTAAATGTTAATCCAACGACACAAACACACCTATTGGATGCACAAGATTGGTTAAAAACCCTAATTGGACAAGTATAAGGCTAGAGAGGACGAAAATGACCTAAATGTTAATCCAATGACACAAATGAACTTATTGGATGCACAAGATTACTTAAAAATGCTAATTGGACAAGAATAAGCCTAGAGAGGACGAAAATTACCTAAATGTTAATCCAATAACACAAATGAACTTATTGGAAGCACAAGATTGGTTAAAAACTCGAATTGGACAAGAATAAGCCTAGGGAGGACGAAAATAACATAAATGTACATCCAATGACACAAATGAACATATTGGATGCACAAGATTGGTTAAAAACCCTAATTGGACAAGAATAAGCCTAGGGAGGAACAAAATGACCTAAATTTTCATCCAATGACACAAACACACCTATTAGATGCACAAGATTGGTTAAAAACCATAATTGGACAAGAATAAGCTTAGGGAGGAACAAAATGACCTAAATGTGCATCCAATGACACAAACACACCTATTGGATGAACAAGATTGGTTAATACCCTTAATTGGACCAGAATATGCCTAGGGAGGACGAAAGAGACCTAAATGTTCATCCAATGACACAAATGAACTTATTGGATGCACAAGATTGGTTAAAAACCCGAATTGGACAAGAATAAACGTAGGGAGGACGAAAATTACCTAAATGTACGTCCAATGAAACAAATAAACTTATTGGATGCACAAGATTGGTTAAAAACCTTAATTGGACAAGAATAAGCTTAGGGATGAACAAAATGACCTAAATGTTAATCCAACGACACAATCACACCTATTGGATGCACAAGATTGGTTAAAAACCCTAATTGGACAAGTATAAGGCTAGAGAGGACGAAAATGACCTAAATGTTAATCCAATGACACAAATGAACTTATTGGAGCACAAGATTGGTTAAAAACTCGAATTGGACAAGAATAAGCCTAGGGAGGACGAAAATAACATAAATGTACATCCAATGACACAAATGAACATATTGGATGCACAAGATTGGTTAAAAACCCTAATTGGACAAGAATAAGCCTAGGGAGGAACAAAATGACCTAAATTTTCATCCAATGACACAAGCACAGCTATTGGATGCACAAGATTGGTTAAAACCCCTAATTGGACTAGAATAAGCCTAGGGAGGACGAAAATGACTTAAATGTTCATCCAATGAAACAAATGAACTTATTGGATGCACAAGATTGGTTAAAAACCCTAAATGGACAAGAATAAGCCTAGGGAGGAACAAAATGACCTAAATGTTCATCCAATGACACAAACACATCTATTAGATGCACAAGATTGGCTAAAAACCCTTAATCGACAAGAATAAACCTAGGGAGAACGAAAATGACCTAATTGTACATCCAATGCAACAAATGAACTTATTGATGCACAAGATTGGTTAAAAACCCTAATTGGACAAGAATAAACCTAGGGAGGATGAAAATTACTTAAATGTACATCCAATGACACAAATGAACTTATTGGATGAACAAGATTGGTTAAAAACCCTAATTGAACAAAGAATAAGCCTATGGAGCAACAAAATGACCTGAATGTTCATCCAATGACACAAACAAACCTATTGGATGCACAAAATTGGTTAAAACCCATAATTGGACAAGAATAAGCCTAGGGACGAAGAAAATGACCAAAATGTTCATCCCATGACACAAATGAACGTATTGGATCCACAAGATTGGTTAAAAACCCTAATTGGACAAGAATAAGCCTAGGGAGGAACAAAATGACCTAAATTTTCATCCAATGACACAAGCACAGCTATTGGATGCAGAAGATTGGTTAAAACCCCTAATTGGACTAGAATAAGCCTAGGGAGGACGAAAATGACTTAAATGTTCATCCAATGAAACAAATGAACTTATTGGATGCACTAGATTGGTTAAAAACCCTAATTGGACAAGAATAAACCAAGGGATGACGAAAATTACCTAAATGTACATCCAATGACACAAATGAACTTATTCGATCCACAAGATAGGTTAAAAACCCTAATTGGACAAGAATAAGCCTAGGGAGAACAAAATGAACTAAATTTTCATCCTATGACACAAACACAACTATTGGATGCAAAAGATTGGTTAAAACCGCTAATTGGACTAGAATAAGCCTAGGGAGGACTAAAACGACTTAAATGCTCATCCAATGAAACAAATGAACTTATTGGATGCACAAGATTGGTTAAAAACCCTAAATGGACAAGAATAAGCCTAGGGAGGAACAAAATGACCTAAATGTCCATCCAATGACACAAACACACCTATTGGATGCACAAGATTGGTTAAAAACCCTAATTGGACTAGAATAAGCCTAGCGAGAACGAAAATAACCTAAATGCACATCCAATGACTCAAATGAACTTAGTAGATGCACAAGATTTGTTAAAAACCCTAATTGGACTAGAAAAAGACTAGGGAGGACGAAAAAGACCTAAATGTTCATCCAATGACACAAATGAACTTATTGGATGCACAAGATTGGTTAAAAACCCTAATTCGACAAGAATAAACCTAGGGAGGACGAAAATGACCTAAATGCACATCCAATGAAACAAATGAACTTATTAGATGCACAAGATTGGTTAAAAACCCGAATTGGACAAGAAAAAGCCTAGGGAGGAACAAATTGACGTAAATGTTCATCCAATAACACAAATAAACCTTTTGGATGCACTAGATTGGTTAAAAATCCTAATTGGACAAGAATAAACATAAAGAGGACGAAAATTACTTAAATGTACATCCAATGACACAAAATGAACATGTTGGATGCAAAAGACAGGTTAAAAACCCTTATTGGACAAGAATAACCCTAGGGAGGAACAAAATGACCTAAATGTTCATCCAATGGCACAAACACACCTATTGGATGCACAAGATTGGTTAAAACCCCTAATTGGACAAGAATAAGCCTAGGGAGGACGAAAATGACCTAAATGTTCATCCAATGACACAAATGAACTTATTGGATGCACAAGATTGGTTAAAAACCCTAAATGGACAAGAATAAGCCTACGGAGGAACAAAATGACCTAATTTTTCATCCAATGACACAAACACACCTATAGGATGCACAAGATTGGTTAAAAACCCTAATTGGACAAGAATAAGCCTAGGGAGGACGAAAAAGACATAAATGTTCATCCAATGACACAAATGAACTTATTGGATGCACAAGATTGGTTAAAAACCCGAATTGGACGAGAATAAACGTCGGGAGGACGAAAATTACCTAAATGTACGTCCAATGAAACAAATAAACTTATTGGATGCACAAGATTGGTTAAAAACCTTAATTGGACAAGAATAAGCTTAGGGAGGAACAAAATGACCTAAATGTTAATCCAACGACACAAACACACCTATTGGATGCACAAGATTGCTTAAAAACCCTAATTGGACAAGTATAAGGCTAGAGAGGACGAAAATGACCTTAATGTTAATCCAATGACACAAATGAACTTATTGGATGCACAAGATTACTTAAAAACGCTAATTGGACAAGAATAAGCCTAGAGAGGACGAAAATGACCTAAATGTTCATCCAATAACACAAATGAACTTATTGGAAGCACAAGATTGGTTAAAAACTCGAATTGGACAAGAATAAGCCTAGGGAGGACGAAAATAACATAAATGTACATCCAATGACACAAATGAACATATTGGATGCACAAGATTGGTTAAAAACCCTAATTGGACAAGAATAAGCCTAGGGAGGAACAAAATGACCTAAATGTGCATCCAATGACACAAACACACCTATTGGATGAACAAGATTGGTTAATACCCTTAATTGGACCAGAATATGCCTAGGGAGGACGAAAGAGACCTAAATGTTCATCCAATGACACAAATGAACTTATTGGATGCACAAGATTGGTTAAAAACCCTAAATGGACAAGAATAAGCATAAGGAGGAACAAAATGACCTAAATGTTCATCCAATGACACAAACACACCTATTGGATGCACAAGATTGGTTAAAAACCCTAATTGGACAAGTATAAGGCTAGAGAGGACGAAAATGACATAAATGTTAATCCAATGACACAAATGAACTTATTGGATGCACAAGATTACTTAAAAACGCTAATTGGACAAGAATAAGCCTAGAGAGGACGAAAATGACCTAAATGTTCATCCAATAACACAAATGAACTTATTGGAAGCACAAGATTGGTTAAAAACTCGAATTGGACAAGAATAAGACTAGGGAGGACGAAAATAACATAAATGTACATCCAATGACACAAATGAACATATTGGATGCACAAGATTGGTTAAAAACCCTAATTGGACAAGAATAAGCCTAGGGAGGAACAAAATGACCTAAATTTTCATCCAATGACACAAACACACCTATTAGATGCACAAGATTGGTTAAAAACCATAATTGGACAAGAATAAGCTTAGGGAAGAACAAAATGACCTAAATGTGCATCCAATGACACAAACACACCTATTGGATGAACAAGATTGGTTAATACCCTTAATTGGACAAGAATATGCCTAGGGAGGACGAAAGAGACCTAAATGTTCATCCATTGACACAAATGAACTTATTGGATGCACAAGATTGGTTAAAAACCCTAAATGGACAAGAATAAGCATAAGGAGGAACAAAATGACCTAAATGTTCATCCAATGACACAAACACACCTATTGGATGCAAAAGATTGGCTAAAAACCCTAATTGGACAAGAATAAGCCTAGGGAGGACGAAAATGACTTAAATGTTCATCCAATGACACAAACACACCTATTAGATGCACAAGATTGGCTAAAAACCCTTAATCGACAAGAATAAACCTAGGGAGGATGAAAATTACTTAAATGTACATCCAATGACAGAAATGAACTTATTGGATGAAGAAGATTGGTTAAAAACCCTAATTGAAAAAAGAATAAGCCTATGGAGCAACAAAATGACTTGAATGTTCATCCAATGACACAAACACACCTATTGGATGCACAAAATTGGTTAAAACCCCTAATTGGACAAGAATAAGCGTAGGGACGAAGAAAATGACCAAAATGTTCATCCCATGACATAAATGAACGTATTGGATCCACAAGATTGGTTAAAAACCCTAATTGGACAAGAATAAGCCTAAGGAGGAACAAGATGACCTAAATGTTCATCCAGTGACACAAACACACCTATTGGATGCACAAGATTGGTTAAAATCCCTAATTGGACAAGAATAAGCCTAGCGAGAAAGAAAATAACCTAAATGCACATCCAAAGACACAAATAAACTTAGTAGATGCACAAGATTGGTTAAAAACCCTAATTAGACTAGAAAAAGACTAGGGAGGACGAAAAAGACATAAATGTTCATCCAATGACACAAATGAACTTATTGGTTGCACAAGATTTGTTAAAAACCCTAATTCGACAAGAATAAACCTAGGGAGGACGAAAATGACCTAAATGTACATCCAATGAAACAAATGAACTTATTAGATGCACAAGATTGGTTAAAAACCCGAATTGGACAAGAATAAGCCTAGGGAGGAACAAATTGACGTAAATGTTCATCCAATAACACAAACACACCTTTTGGATGCACTAGATTGGTTAAAAATCCTAATTGGACAAGAATAAACCTAAAGAGGACGAAAATTACTTAAATGTACATCCAATGACACAAAATGAACATGTTGGATGCACAAGACAGGTTAAAAACCCTAATTGGACAAGAATAACCCTAGGGAGGAACAAAATGACCTAAATGTTCATCCAATGGCACAAACACACCTATTGGATGCTCAAGATTGGTTAAAACCCCTAATTGGACAAGAATAAGCCTAGGGAGGACGAAAATGACCTAAATGTTCATCCAATGACACAAATGAACTTATTGGATGCACAAGATTGGTTAAAAACCCGAATTGGACAAGAATAAACGTAGGGAGGACGAAAATTACCTAAATGTACGTCCAATGAAACAAATAAACTTATTGGATGCACAAGATTGGTTAAAAACCTTAATTGGACAAGAATAAGCTTAGGGATGAACAAAATGACCTAAATGTTAATCCAACGACACAAACACACCTATTGGATGCACAAGATTGGTTAAAAACCCTAATTGGACAAGTATAAGGCTAGAGAGGACGAAAATGACCTAAATGTTAATCCAATGACACAAATGAACTTATTGGATGCACAAGATTACTTGAAAACGCTAATTGGGCAAGAATAAGCCTAGAGAGGACGAAAATGACCTAAATGTTCATCCAATAACACAAATGAACTTATTGGAAGCACAAGATTGGTTAAAAACTCGAATTGGACAAGAATAAGCCTAGGGAGGACGAAAATAACATAAATGTACATCCAATGACACAAATGAACATATTGGATGCACAAGATTGGTTAAAAACCCTAATTGGACAAGAATAAGCCTAGGGAGGAACAAAATGACCTAAATTTTCATCCAATGACACAAGCACAGCTATTGGATGCACAAGATTGGTTAAAACCCCTAATTGGACTAGAATAAGCCTAGGGAGGACGAAAATGACTTAAATGTTCATCCAATGAAACAAATGAACTTATTGGATGCACAAGATTGGTTAAAAACCCAAAATGGACAAGAATAAGCCTAGGGAGGAACAAAATGACCTAAATGTTCATCCAATGACACAAACACATCTATTAGATGCACAAGATTGGCTAAAAACCCTTAATCGACAAGAATAAACCTAGGGAGAACGTAAATGACCTAATTGTACATCCAATGCAACAAATGAACTTATTGATGCACAAGATTGGTTAAAAACCCTAATTGGACAAGAATAAACCTAGGGAGGATGAAAATTACTTAAATGTACATCCAATGACACAAATGAACTTATTGGATGAACAAGATTGGTTAAAAACCCTAATTGAACAAAGAATAAGCCTATGGAGCAACAAAATGACCTGAATGTTCATCCAATGACACAAACAAACCTATTGGATGCACAAAATTGGTTAAAACCCCTAATTGGACAAGAATAAGCCTAGGGACGAAGAAAATGACCAAAATGTTCATCCCATGACACAAATGAACGTATTGGATCCACAAGATTGGTTAAAAACCCTAATTGGACAAGAATAAGCCTAGGGAGGAACAAAATGACCTAAATTTTCATCCAATGACACAAGCACAGCTATTGGATGCAGAAGATTGGTTAAAACCCCTAATTGGACTAGAATAAGCCTAGGGAGGACGAAAATGACTTAAATGTTCATCTAATGAAACAAATGAACTTATTGGATGCACTAGATTGGTTAAAAACCCTAATTGGACAAGAATAAACCAAGGGATGACGAAAATTACCTAAATGTACATCCAATGACACAAATGAACTTATTCGATGCACAAGATAGGTTAAGAACCCTAATTGGACAAGAATAAGCCTAGGGAGGAACAAAATGAACTAAATTTTCATCCTATGACACAAACACAACTATTGGATGCAAAAGATTGGTTAAAACCGCTAATTGGACTAGAATAAGCCTAGGGAGGACGAAAACGACTTAAATGTTCATCCAATGAAACAAATGAACTTATTGGATGCACAAGATTGGTTAAAAACCCTAAATGGACAAGAATAAGCCTAGGGAGGAACAAAATGACCTAAATGTCCGTCCAATGACACAAACACACCTATTGGATGCACAAGATTGGTTAAAAACCCTAATTGGACTAGAATAAGCCTAGCGAGAACGAAAATAACCTAAATGCACATCCAATGACTCAAATGAACTTAGTAGATGCACAAGATTTGTTAAAAACCCTAATTGGACTAGAAAAAGACTTGGGAGGACGAAAAAGACCTAAATGTTCATCCAATGACACAAATGAACTTATTGGATGCACAAGATTGGTTAAAAACCCTAATTCGACAAGAATAAACCTAGGGAGGACGAAAATGACCTAAATGCACATCCAATGAAACAAATGAACTAATTAGATGCACAAGATTGGTTAAAAACCCGAATTGGACAAGAAAAAGCCTAGGGAGGAACAAATTGACGTAAATGTTCATCCAATAACACAAATACACCTTTTGGATGCACTAGATTGGTTAAAAATCCTAATTGGACAAGAATAAACATAAAGAGGACGAAAATTACTTAAATGTATATCCAATGACACAAAATGAACATGTTGGATGCAAAAGACAGGTTAAAAACCCTAATTGGACAAGAATAACCCTAGGGAGGAACAAAATGACCTAAATGTTCATCCAATGGCACAAACACACCTATTGGATGCACAAGATTGGTTAAAACCCCTAATTGGACAAGAATAAGCCTAGGGAGGACGAAAATGACCTAAATGTTCATCCAATGACACAAATGAACTTATTGGATGCACAAGATTGGTTAAAAACCCTAAATGGACAAGAATAAGCCTAGGGAGGAACAAAATGACCTAATTTTTCATCCAATGACACAAACACACCTATAGGATGCACGAGATTGGTTAAAAACCCTAATTGGACAAGAATAAGCCTAGGGAGGACGAAAAAGACATAAATGTTCATCCAATGACACAAATGAACTTATTGGATGCACAAGATTGGTTAAAAACCCGAATTGGACAAGAATAAACGTCGGGAGGACAAAAATTACCTAAATGTACGTCCAATGAAACAAATAAACTTATTGGATGCACAAGATTGGTTAAAAACCTTAATTGGACAAGAATAAGCTTAGGGAGGAACAAAATGACCTAAATGTTAATCCAACGACACAAACACACCTATTGGATGCACAAGATTGGTTAAAAACCCTAATTGGACAAGTATAAGGCTAGAGAGGACGAAAATGACATAAATGTTAATCCAATGACACAAATGAACTTATTGGATGCACAAGATTACTTAAAAACGCTAATTGGACAAGAATAAGCCTAGAGAGGACGAAAATGACCTAAATGTTCATCCAATTACACAAATGAACTTATTGGAAGCACAAGATTGGTTAAAAACTCGAATTGGACAAGAATAAGCCTAGGGAGGACGAAAATAACATAAATGTACATCCAATGACACAAATGAACATATTGGATGCACAAGATTGGTTAAAAACCCTAATTGGACAAGAATAAGCCTAGGGAGGAACAAAATGACCTAAATTTTCATCCAATGACACAAACACACCTATTAGATGCACAAGATTGGTTAAAAACCATAATTGGACAAGAATAAGCTTAGGGAGGAACAAAATGACCTAAATGTGCATCCAATGACACAAACACACCTATTGGACGAACAAGATTGGTTAATACCCTTAATTGGACAAGAATATGCCTAGGGAGGACGAAAGAGACCTAAATGTTCATCCCATGACACAAATGAACTTATTGGATGCACAAGATTGGTTAAAAACCCTAAATGGACAAGAATAAGCATAAGGAGGAACAAAATGACCTAAATGTTCATCCAATGACACAAACACACCTATTGGATGCAAAAGATTGGCTAAAAACCCTAATTGGACAAGAATAAGCCTAGGGAGGACGAATATGACTTAAATGTTCATCCAATGACACAAACACACCTATTAGATGCACAAGATTGGCTAAAAACCCTTAATCGACAAGAATAAACCTAGGGAGGATGAAAATTACTTAAATGTACATCCAATGACACAAATGAACTTATTGGATGAAGAAGATTGGTTAAAAACCCTAATTGAAAAAAGAATAAGCCTATGGAGCAACAAAATGACCTGAATGTTCATCCAATGACACAAACACACCTATTGGATGCACAAAATTGGTTAAAACCCCTAATTGGACAAGAATAAGCCTAGGGACGAAGAAAATGACCAAAATGTTCATCCCATGACATAAATGAACGTATTGGATCCACAAGATTGGTTAAAAACCCTAATTGGACAAGAATAAGCCTAAGGAGGAACAAAATGACCTAAATGTTCATCCAATGACACAAACACACCTATTGGATGCACAAGATTGGTTAAAAACCCTAATTGGACAAGAATAAGCCTAGCGAGAAAGAAAATAACCTAAATGCACATCCAATGACACAAATGAACTTAGTAGATGCACAAGATTATGGTTAACTTGTGTCTCATGGCTAATACTGATTCAGAATTTGACAGTGAGGTAAGTACTACATCTAATCCATCTTATGATGAACTTCATGATGCCTTTAATGAACTGCATTCTGAACATGTTAGTGTACTTAAACAACTGATTAGTACTAAGAAACAGCTAGAAGAAAAATGCATGCAATTTGATGAAGTTAATTTGAAACTTGAATCTCTTATAGATATAAATGAAAAACTGAAAAGAGAAACTCAAGAACTGAAATGTGATGTAGGTAAGTTCAACAGTGGTAAAAACAACTTAGAAAGACTTCTTAGAAATCAGAGAAATCTAGATGTTAAAACTGGACTTGGTCATAAACAAAACATGCATATGAAAAGGCATCAGAAATTTGTTCAATCTAAACAAATGTATGATAACTTTACTAGACCAAATCAGAAGCCATCCCCTGCTGTTGTATGTCACTTTTGCAGCAAAAAAGGACATAAAGTGTTCAATTGCAAACTGAAAAAACGTGCCAACAGAGGATGGAAACAAATCTGGAAAGTTAAGGAATCATCATTTGAAACTAACCCCCCCAGGACCCAATTTGAATTGGGTACCTAAATCCAAAACCTGATTATTTTATGCATATATGCTTGGCATCCAGAAATCAGTCTTGGTATCTGGACAGTGGATGCTCTAGGCATATGACTGGAGACAAGTCCAAATTCTTGTCTCTGAACTTAAAAAGTGGTGGCTTTGTCAAATATGGAGACAACAACAAAGGAAAGATCCTTGGCATTGGAGATATAGGAAATAACTCAACTGCTATTATCAAGGATGTTTTATTTGTTGAAGGCCTAAAACACAACTTACTAAGCATTAGTCAGCTGTGTGACAAAGGGTTTAAGGTAAACTTTACTTCCATATCCTGCACGCTTGAGCATAAGGAAGTTGAAGGTATGAAACTGACAGGTAAAAGAATTAATAATATTTACCTGATAGATTTTGATTCGTTACCTGCAAATGATTTTTGTTGCTTGTTGTCTAGTGCTGATGAGAGCTGGCTGTGGCACAAACGAGTGGCTCATATTCATATGGACCACTTGAACAGGCTTGTCAGCAAGCAGCTAGTCCTAGGTCTCCCAAATAGGAAGTTTTCTAAGGACAGACTATGTGACTCCTGCGAGAGGAGTAAGCTAGTCAAATCCTCTTTCCCCCTATAGACTTGGTTCAAACCAAGAAGGTTTTAGAGTTGGTGCATATGGACCTCTTTGGTCCATCTCAGGTTAGAAGTTTTGGAGGAAACCTATATGGCTATGTTTTGGTAGATGATTACACAAGGTTCACATGGACATATTTTCTAACTCACAAGAGTGAGGCATTCTCAACTTTCAAAAAATTTGCTGCTTTGACTCAAAATGATAATAATGCGAAAATCATATCCATAAAAAGTGATCATGGAGGTGAATTCCAAAATGATGCTTTTCAAACCTTCTGAGAAAATCATGGTATCAAACATATCTTCTCAGCCCCTAGAACTCCACAGCAGAATGGAGTAGTAGAAAGGAAGAATAGATCCTTAGAAGAGCTTGCTAGGACAATGCTCAAAGATTCTAATCTTCCGAAGTACTTTTGGGCTGATGCCATTAACACTGCTGCTGATGTAGTGAATAGGGTTCTCATTAGACCTTTTCTTAGAAAGACTCCCTATGAGTTATACAAAGGGAGAAAGCCTAACATCTCCTACTTTAGGATTTTTGGGTGTAAGTGCTTTGTGTTAAACAATGGCAAGGGACCTTTAGGTAAATTTGATCCTAAGGCAGATGAGGGTATCTTTCTAGGGTATTCCCAAGTTAGTAAGGCCTATAGAATCTACAATAAAAGGACCAAAACTATAGAGGACTCTGTACATGTCAAATTTGATGAAAACTTGAACAGCACTCTTTCTATAGTTGATAAGTCGTTGGATGATGTTGTGGATTCTGAATCCATAGAAACCAGTGAGCCTGAACCTCCAACCAACCTTGACTGTGTGGAACCTATTAGGGAAGTTGACCTACCCAAAGAGTGGAAGTTTGCCAAAAACCATCCCATAGATAACATTATTGGAGAGATTTCAAAAGGTGTTTCAACCAGAAAATCCCTTAGAGAGTTTTGCAACCTTACAGCTTTTGTTTCACAAGTAGAACCCAAAAACATTAAGGAAGCTCTTATGGACCCTGATTGGATAGTAGCCATGCAAGAAGAGCTAAATCAGTTTGAGAGAAACCAAGTGTGGACTCTTGTTCCTAGACCAGAGGGTAAACATGTCATAGGAACTAGGTGGGTTTTCAGAAACAAAATGGATGAGAATGGTGTGATTACCAGGAACAAGGCTAGGTTAGTGGCCAAAGGTTACAATCAAGAAGAAGGTATAGACTATGATGAGACTTATGCCCCAGTAGCCAGACTAGAAGCTATCAGGATTTTATTGGCATATGCTTCTGTAATGGATTTCAAATTATTTCAAATGGATGTTAAAAGTGCTTTTTTAAATGGAGACATTAAGGAGGAAGTCTTTGTAAGTCAAACTCCTGGTTTTGAAGATCCTAAGCTTCCAAATCATGTGTTTAAACTTACAAAAGCCCTCTATGGCTTGAAACAAGCTCCAAGAGCTTGGTATGATAAGCTGAGCAATTTCCTTTTACAAGAAAATTTTTCAAGGGGAAATGTAGATAAAACACTTTTTATCAAAAGACAAGGAAAAGACATTTTGTTGGTACAAATTTATGTTGATGACATAATTTTTGGATCAACAAATGATAAGCTTTGTAAAGATTTTGAAAACACTATGAAAGGCAGATTTGAAATGTCCATGATGGGAGAATTGACTTACTTCCTGGGATTTCAAATCAAACAAAGCAAAAATGGAATTTTCCTTAGTCAATCAAAATATTGCTGTGATCTTTTAAAGAAATTTAATTTTGAAAAATTTAAATCCATTGACACGCCTATGAGTCAATCCTGCTACTTATATAAGGATGAATCGGGTAAAGCTGTAGATGTGACTGTGTTTAGAAGCCTAATAGGATCTCTTCTCTACCTAACCGCTAGCAGACCGGACATCATGTTTAGTGTGTGTATGTGTGCTAGATACCAGGCCAATCCTAAGGAATCTCACCTCAGTGCTGTCAAGAGAATCTTCAGATATCTCTTAGGGACCAAAGATCTTGGTTTATGGTATCCTAAGGGATCCACTTGCACTCTAGTTGGTTACTCTGATTCTGACTTTGTTGGATGCAAATTAGACAGGAAAAGTACCTCAGGTACTTGCCAACTTCTAGGTAACTCTCTTGTTTCTTGGCATAGCAAGAAACAAAACAGTGTAGCACTCTCAACTGCTGAAGCTGAGTATGTTGCTGCTGGTAGTTGTTGCGCTCAAATTCTTTGGATGCAGCAACACCTCTCTGATTTTGGGGTGGACCTAGGGACTGTGCCTATTTTGTGTGATAATACTAGTGCTATTAACATTACTAAGAATCCTGTCATGCATTCTAGGACCAAGCACATTTTAACCAAGGCCTTGCCTAAGGACAGTTTCTTCTTTATAAGAATGAAACTGGGCATCATTGATCCCAATGAAATCTGATCCTTATACCCTATTCGACTGCACAATCGAATGTCCTGTGGCCAAATTGGCATTAATTCACTCAATAGTCGATTGTGAAATCGACTGATTGATGAAAACTGCCTTATTTTGTCAATCTGGAAATTCGATATTCGATTGCAACATCGAATGGATGGGTCTCAGTTTTATTTTGTTTATGTCTGTTTATTTTTATGTTTGCTTCGATCGAATGGGCATTCGACTGCTAGTTTCTCAGAAGCCTGTCTGTTGGAGTTCTCATCACGTCAATCGGATGGCAAATCGAGTGTTCATGCATCTGGAACCAGTTGTCTGAAGTTTTTGTTTCGATATTCGATTGGGTAATCGAGTGATGCACTGGAAGTTGGTTAAAACTCGATTGGACACGCGACTGTTTGGAATAAGTGAACCACAAGTCAGAGGACATTTGGAAATCAAAAACCCGAGCATCGATTGGGTAATCGATTGGCAGGTATCCGTTGAGAAAATTATAGTCGTTGGATGAGTGTAACGGTCATATTTTTAACCCAGAAATGCAGACAGTCGATTGGGCAATCGAATTTCAACAGTACTATATAAATCTGGACTTCACTACTCGATTTCTCAATCCAATACTGCATTCTGCTATCATCTTCTTCATCAAACTGTGATCTGTTCTTCATCCAATCAACCTCAAATTCACATTACTCAATGGCTAGAGTTAAACGAACTGGTAGGAAACCAATTGTTACCTCTGCTGGCCCTTCTTCCATAACTGTTCAACCATCCAGCTCATCTTCTTTTTCTTCTACCTCTAGTGGAAGAACTCCCTCACCATCACCTCCTCCACCTCCTTCACCTCCAGCAAAAAGGGTTTCAATCCCTACTCATAAGGTACAAGCGAAGGACAAGGACAAAGGTATTGCCACTACTCCTGAAGTAAGCAAAAAGAGGAAAGTTCCTCCGTCTGAAAAACTGCTGGGAGACGCAATGAAAGAGCTAAAGAAGAAGAAGAAGAAGCCTTCATCTCCACCTAAAAAGGCTAAGCCTTCACAAGAGAAGGCTACTGAAGGCAAGACTGTCCCAGATTCATTTGCCAAAAGAAAAATCCAAGATGCTAGAACTCTGGATTTTCCTTATTTTGATCAGAATGGTTTTTCCTTTCAAAACCATTTAAGGTTCCATGGTTTGGAAAACCTCCTTACCTGTTCTTTGGATGTCTATCCAAAACTGGTAAGAGCCTTCTATTCCACTTTCATCCTCACCAAGACTGGTTTCGCTGCTGAACTGAAAGGCAAAAGAATGGCAATGACCTTTAAAGAGTTTTCAAAGTTAACTAGTTTGCCGTTTTGTGGATATACTATTGATGGACGAGCACAGGACGCTCCTGAAGATGAAGGTTGGGAAAACTCCATCAACAAACATGCTGCCTTACAAGAGTTGATGATGGAAGGATTTGTTGAAAAAGGAACCATTCAAGCTGGTCAAATGAAGGTTGAGCACAGGCTGCTCATGTATGTGCTAACATGAATGTTAGTACCTAGAGCCGGAAATCATGCAGTTGTACAGCGGCTAGACGTTGTCTTGCTATGGGGACTGTACAAGGAACTGAAAATGAGTTGGGCATGGATTGTGCTGCTGAACATGCATGAATCAGCACAAGGGAAACACATCCTGCCCTACCCCCAATTGGTTATGAGGATTCTGAGGCATTTCAAGGTGTCTCTAGCCAATGAAGAATCACTCACAACCACTCATACATTTGGTGAAGCTATTGTCAACCAAATGCAGATAAGAAGGATCAACAATGTTTGGACAAGGACTCTAACAACTGCTGATCATGCACAACCAAGTGCTGATCAAGCCCAGTCAAGTGCCCAAGCACCTACATCAGCTGAAGGATCTTCTGAGATCATGGCAAAGCTGATGGAGATTTTGAAACATCAGACTGAACACAGTGAGAGGGTGGATGCTTCTCTTCTAAAGCATCAAACAGCCTTGGAATCAGTTCAGAAGGATGTTTCAGACATCCAGGAGCACTTGGGTCTCAAGATGTCTTTCGAAGACATTGCAGAGATTGGGAGGCAATCAACTGCTGAACCAAACCAGAACATTGAAATTGGTTCTGATTCTCATGGGGAGAAGACACCTGCTGAGGGTAATACAGCGGTCTCTCCTCCTCCTGGTGATAATGAGGATCAAGCCTAAGGTTTTAGTGGTCTAGGTTTATTTTGATGCTGTTAGATTGTTTCTGGTTGCTTGCTTGTTCTTACATGTGTTGCCCATTAATTTCCTCTTGTATTTTTTTGTCGTATGTCTTTTTGTATTAATGACAAAAAGGGGGAGATTATTTTGATTAATATGAGATTATAATATCTGAGATTATGTTGTATTTGATTCTCTGTGCTGTTTTGTATCTGATGGTGTATATGCTCTGGATTAATGGATTAATGCTGGATTAACATTCTGATGTAATAGTGATGGTATAACTCTGATAATCTGATATTGATTTTGTGTAAAATGCTGGATTAATGCTGGATTAACATTCTGATGTAATAGTGATGGTATAACTCTGATAATCTGATATTGATTTTGTGTAAAATGCTGATATTATACTGCTGCATTGTTGCTGATATTGCATTACACATGTCCTGATTAATGCACATTCATGGTCTGATACATACTAAGCTCTGGTGCTTTATTTTCATCTGAATCTAATACATGTTACACAAATTTGTTTCACTCCCTGGTCATGCACTAAATTGTTTGCATCATGCATTCCAAAACTCAGGGGGAGATTTTTTTTATAATCTCAATATTAATTGTATGTTTGTCATTAAATCAAAAAGGGGGAGATTGTAAGCAATAAGCTTCCCGGATCTAGTTTTTGATTTATGTACCAAACATACAAGTGCACCTTAAATAGTTGCTTGATCTAATGTTTTGAATCAAGAAACATTTCAGGCATACATGAAGACACTACAACACTTGGAACAATAGTTTGCAACTCAAGGAATCAACCATAGTTGGAGGATGCACTTGAGGAAGATGCAGTTTATGTATAGTTGTATTAAGTGTCTAGGTATCAAGTTAAGTAAACAATCACTAGAGTCTCACACAAGACATGCCAATGAGTTTTTGTCATTCATTCATGTGTTATGAAACTTAAAACTGTAAACACTCGATTGAACAATCGATTGAATGGGTTATCAATCGAATGGCACATAAACTGTCTTAAACAACTGAGGTCTGTAACAAGATCAGTCGATTGTCCAGTCGATTGCACAATAGACTGACAACTCGATTGATGCTCAAATTCAAGTTACAGAGAGCACTCAGTCTGTGCCCACTCGATTGACCACTCGATTGTTCACTCGATTGGCAACTTGATTGTCTGCAGTATCTGAGACATTTTGACCACGATACTCGATTGATCAATCGATTTGATGCAATATTTCATATCACAGTGAGCACCCAATTTTGAACAACTCGATTGCTCACTCGATTGAAAGGAAATTATGGCATCAGGTCTGAATCATCTGGTCACGACAATCGATTGACCAATCGATTGATGCAACATTTCATATCACAGTGAGCACCCAGTTTTGGCCAACTCGATTGCTCACTCGATTGAAAGGTTTTCATAGCATCAGGTCTGATTCAGAAACTTGATCAATCGATTGACCAATCAAGTGAAGCCTATATAATTCAAGATTCCAGAAACACAGCAATCGATTGTATCCTTACAAATTCGATTGGGCAATCGACTGTCCTGGTGTTTGCCTTGAATATATATATGGTTCCTCAAATATTTTTCCATAACACCATATAACAACCAATAACAACCAAAAACGAAAAAGAACTCTTGCATAAAAACTTTTCACAATTTTTGAACCTCTTGCTCTTAATCTTGCATATCTCTAAAAATATTTTGAAAGAAAAGTTTTTTCCAACACACAAAAATATTCATTGGCATATCAAATCTTTTGTGTGGTGCTAGAGTGATTGAACACATTTCTTGATACTATTCTTCTTTGTTCGTGACAAAGACAATTCTCTGTAATTGAAGCTGTAACAAATCCAGTTTAGAAACTGGTGGCTATCCTTGTTGGTGTGGGATCATCAAGAGGAAGTCTACTTTGATCTTGTGTGAGTTTGGGGATAAACTACAAGGATCAAAGGGGTGACAAGATAGAAGTGAAGGGAGTTAGATTGATAGGTCGTGTAGAAGACTGGAAAATCTGTAAAAGTACTCGAATTCATTCTATAGTGAAAAAGGCTGGAATCATGATTATGATTACAGGACTGGATGTAGGCCGTTGGATCAACGGCTGAACCAGGATAAATCTTGGTGCAATCATTCCTATCCCTTCTCTTTAATTTTCAGCATCGTTTAATTGCCTGTTTTGCATGCTCCTTGAATAAATCTTGTATGTGATTTTAAGTTTCCGCTGTGTGTGTAAGTTGTATGATTGGTGCATAATTGAATTGAGAATTATGTCTAACTAGTTGGAGTTGATCTTAATTCTCTTGTTTTTAATCAAAAAGAAGCCATAGTTTTCCAACAATTGGATGCACAAGATTGGTTAAAAACCTTAATTGGACAAGAATAAGCTTAGGGAGGAACAAAATGACCTAAATGTTAATCCAATGACACAAACACACCTATTGGATGCACAAGATTGGTGAAAAACCCTAATTGGACAAGTATAAGGCTAGAGAGGACGAAAATGACCTAAATGTTAATCCAATGACACAAATGAACTTATTGGATGCACAAGAATACTTAAAAACGCTAATTGGGCAAGAATAAGCCTAGAGAGGACGAAAATGACCTAAATGTTCATCCAATAGCACAAATGAACTTATTGGATGCACAAGATTGGTTAAAAACTCGAATTGGACAAGAATAAGCCTAGGGAGGACGAAAATAACCTAAATGTACATCCAATGACACAAATGAACATATTGGATGCACAAGATTGGTTAAAAACCATAATTGGACAAGAATAAGCCTAGGGAGGAACAAAATGACCTAAATTTTCATCCAATGACACAAGCACAGCTATTGGATTGACAAGATTGGTTAAAACCCCTAATTGGACAAGAATAAGCCTAGGGAGGACAAAAATGACTTAAATGTTCATTCAATGAAACAAATGAACTTATTGCATGCACAAGATTGGTTAAAAACCCTAAATGGACAAGAATAAGCCTAGGGAGGAACAAAATGACCTTAATGTTCATCCAATGACACAAACACACCTATTAGATGCACAAGATTGGCTAAAAACCCTTAATCGACAAGAATAAACCTAGGGAGAACGAATATCACCTAAATGTACATCCAATGCAACAAATGAACTTATTAGATGCACAAGATTGGTTAAAAACCCTAATTGGACAAGAATAAACCTAGGGAGGATGAAAATTACTTAAATGTACATCCAATGACACAAATTAACTTATTGGATGAACAAGATTGGTTAAAAACCCTAATTGAACAAAGAATAAGCCTATGGAGCAACAAAATGACCTGAATGTTCATCCAATGACACAAACACACCTATTGGATGCACAAAATTGGTTAAAACCCCTAATTGGACAAGAATAAGAATAGGGACGAAGAAAATGACCAAAATGTTCATCCCATGACACAAATGAATGTATTGGTTCCACAAGATTGGTTAAAAACCCTAATTGGACAAGAATAAGCCTATGGAGGAACAAAATGACCTAAATGTTCATCCAATGACACAAACACACCTATTGGATGCACAAGATTGGTTAAAAACCCTAATTGGACAAGAATAAGCCTAGCGAGAACGAAAATAACCTAAATGCACATCCAATGACACAAATGAACTTAGTTGATGCACAAGATTGGTTAAAAACCCTAATTGGACAAGAAAAAGACTAGGGAGAACGAAAAAGACCTAAATGTTCATCCAATGACACAAATGAACTTATTGGATGCACAAGATTGGTTAAAAACCCTAATTCGACAAGAATAAACCTAGGGAGGACGGAAATGACCTAAATGTACATCCAATGAAACAAATGAACTTATTAGATGCACAAGATTGGTTAAAAACCCGAATTGGACAAGAATAAGCCTAGGGAGGAACAAATTGACGTAAATGTTCATCCAATAACACAAACACGCCTTTTGGATGCACTAGATTGGTTAAAAATCCTAATGGGACAAGAATAAACCTAAAGAGGACGAAAATTACCTAAATGTACATCCAATGACACAAAATGAACATGTTGGATGCACAAGACTGGTTAAAAACCCTAATTAGACAAGAATAACCCTAGGGAGGAACAAAATGACCTAATTTTTCATCCAATGACACAAACACACCTATTGGATGCACAAGATTGGTTAAAAACCCTAATTGGACAAGAATAACCCTAGGGAGGACGAAAAAGACATAAATGTTCATCCAATGACACAAATGAACTTATTGGATGCACAAGATTGGTTAAAAACCCGAATTGGACAAGAATAAACGTAGGGAGGACGAAAATTACCTAAATGTACGTCCAATGAAACAAACGAACTTATTGGATGCACAAGATTGGTTAAAAACCTTAATTGGACAAGAATAAGCTTAGGGAGGAACAAAATGACCTAAATGTTAATCCAATGACACAAACACACCTATTGGACGCACAAGATTGGTTAAAAACCCTAATTGGACTAGTATAAGGCTAGAGAGGACGAAAATGACCTAAATGTTAATCCAATGACACAAATGAAATTATTGGATGCAGAAGATTACTTAAAAACGCTAATTGGGCAAGAATAAGCCTAGAGAGGACGAAAATGACCTAAATGTTCATCCAATAACAAAAATGAACTTATTGGATGCACAACATTGGTTAAAAACTCGAATTGGACAAGAATAAGCCTAGGGAGGACGAAAATAACCTAAATGTACATCCAATGACACAAATGAACATATTGGATACACAAGATTGGTTAAAAACCCTAATTGGACAAGAATAAGCCTAGGGAGGAACAAAAAAACCTAAATTTTCATCCAATGACACAAGCACAGCTATTGGATGCACAAGATTGGTTAAAACCCCTAATTGGACTAGAATAAGCCTAGGGAGGACGAAAATGGCTTAAATGTTCATCCGATGAAACAAATGAACTTATTGGATGCACAAGATTGGTTAAAAACCCTAAATGGACAAGAGTAAGCCTAGGGAGGAACAAAACGACCTAAATATTCATCCTATGACACAAACACACCTATTAGATGCACATGATTGGTTAAAAACCCTTATTCGACAAGAATAAACCTAGGGAGAACGAAAATGACCTAAATGTACATCCAATGAAACAAATGAACTTATTAGATGCACAAGATTGGTTAAAAACCCTAATTGGACAAGAATAAACCTAGGGAGGATGAAAATTACTTAAATATACATCCAATGACACGAATGAACTTAATCGACGAACAAGATTGGTTAAAAACCCTAATTGAACAAAGAATAAGCCTATGGAGCAACAAAATGACCTGAATGTTCATCCAATGACACAAACACACCTATTGGATGCACAAAATTTGTTAAAACCCCTAATTGGGCAAGAATAATTCTAGGGACGAAGAAAATGACCAAAATGTTAATCCCATGACACAAATGAACGTATTGGATCCACAAGATTGGTTAAAAACCCTAATTGGACAAGAATAAGCCTAGGGAGGAACAAAATGACCTAAATGTTAATCCAATGACACAAACACACCTATTGGATGCACAAGATTGGTTAAAAACCCTAATTCGACAACATTAAGCCTAGGGAGAACGAAAATAACCTAAATGCACGTCCAATGACACAAATGAACTTAGTAGATACACAAGATTGGTTAAAAACCCTAATTGGACAAGAAAAAGACTAGGGAGGACGAAAAGGACCTAAATGTTCATCCAATGACACAAATGAACTTATTGGATGCACAAGATTGGTTAAAAACCCTAATTCGACAGAAAAAGACTAGGGAGGACGAAAAAGACCTATGTGTTCATCAAATGACACAAATGAACTTATTGGATGCATAAGATTGGTTAAAAACCCTATATGGACAAGAATAAGCTTAGGGAGGAACAAAATGACCTAAATGTTCATCCAATGACACAAACACACCGATTAGATGCACAAGATTGGCTAAAAACCCTAATTCGACAAGAATAAACCTAGGGAGAACGAAAATGACCTAAATGTACATCCAATGAAACAAATGAACTTATTAGATGCACAAGATTGGTTAAAAACCCTAATTCGAAAAGAATAAACCTAGGGAGAACGAAAATAACATAAACGTACGTCCAACGAAACAAATGAACTTATTAGATGCACAAGATTGGTTAAAAACCCGAATTGGACAAGAATAAGCCTAGGGAGGAACAAATTGACGTAAATGTTCATCCAATAACACAAACAAACCTTTTGGATGCACTAGATTGGTTAAAAACCCTAATTGGACAAGAATAAACCTAAAGAGGACGAAAATTACCTAAATGTACATCCAATGACACAAATGAACTTATTGGATGCACAAGACTGTTTAAAACCCTAATTGGACAAGAATAACCCTAGGGAGGTACAAAATGACCTAAATGTTCATCCAATAACACAAACACACCTATTGGATGGACAATATTGGCTAAAAACCCTAATTGGACAAGAATAAGCCTAGGTAGGACAAGATTGGATGCACTAGATTGCCTAAAAACCGTAATTGGACAAGAATAAGCCTAGGGAGGATGAAAATGACCTAAATGTACATCCAAAGACACAAATCAACTTATTGGAAGCACAAGACTGGTTAAAAACCCTAATTGGACAAGAATAAGCCTAGGGAAGAACAAAATGACCTAAATGTTCATCCAATGACACAAACACACCTATTGGATGCACAAGATTGGATAAAAACCCTAATTGGACAAGAATAAGCCTAGGGAGGACGAAAAAGACATAAATGTTCATCCAATGACACAAATGAACTTATTGGATGCACAAGATTGGTTAAAAACCCGAATTGGACAAGAATAAACGTAGGGAGGACGAAAATTACCTTAACGTACGTCCAATAAACGAATGAACTTTTTGGATGCACAAGATTGGTTAAAATCCTTAATTGGACAAGAATAAGATTAGGGAGGAATAAAATTACCTAAATGTTAATCCAATGACACAAACACACCTATTGGATGCACAAGATTGGTTAAAAATCCTATTTGGACAAAAATAAGGTTAGGGAGGATGAAAATGACCTAAATGTTAATCCAATGACACAAATGAACTTATTGGATGCACAAGATTAATTAAAAACGCTAATTGGGCAAGAATAAGCCTAGAGAGGACAAAAATGACCTAAATGTTCATCCAATAACACAAATGAACTTATTGGATGCACAAGATTAGTTAAAAACCTGAATGGGACAAGAATAAGGCTAGGGAGGACGAAAATAACCTAAATGTACATCCAATGACACAAATGAACATATTAGATGCACTAGATTGGTTAGAAACCATAATTGGACAAGAATAAACCTAGGGAGGACTAAAATTACCTAAATGTACATCCAATGACTCAAATGAACTTATTGGACGCACAAGATTGGTTAAAAACCCTAATTGGACAAGAATAAGACTAGGGAGGAACAAAATAACCTATATTTTCATCCAATGACACAAACACACCTATTGGATGCACAAGATTGGTTAAAACCCCTAATTGGACTAGAATAAGCCTAGGGAGGACAAAAATGACTTAAATGTTCATCCAATGAAACAAATGAACATATTGGATGCACAAGATTTGTTAAAAACCCTAAATGGACAAGAATAAGCCTAGGGAGGAACAAAATGACCTAAATTTTCATCCAATGACACAAACACTCCTATTAGATGCACAAGATTGGCTAGAAATCCTAATTCGACAAGAATAAACCTAGGGAGAATGAAAATGACCTAAATGTACATCCAATGAAACAAATGAACTTATTAGATGCACAAGATTCGTTAAAAACCCTAATTGGACAAGAATAAACCTAGGGAGGATGAAAATTACTTTAATGTTCATCCAATGACACAAATGAACTTATTGGATGCACAAGATTGGTTAAAAACCCTAATTGAACAAAGAATAAGCCTATGGAGCAATAAAATGACCTGAATGTTCCTCCAATGACACAAACACACCTATTGGATGCACAAAATTGGTTAAAACCCCTAATTGGACAAGAATAAGCCTAGGGACGAAGAAAATGACCAAAATGTTCATCCCATGACACAAATGAACGTATTGGATCCACAAGATTGGTTAAAAACCCTAATTGGACAAGAATAAGCCTAGGGAGGAACAAAAAGACCTAAATCTTCATCCAATGACACAAACACATCTATTAGATGCACAAGATTGGTTAAAAACCCTAATTGGACAAGAATAAGCCTAGGGAGAACGAAAATAACCAACATCCACATCCAATGACACCAATGAACTTAGTGGATGCACAAGATAGGTTAAAAACCTTAATTGGACAAGAAAAAGACTAGGGAGGACGAAAAAGACCTAAATGTTCATCCAATGACACAAATGAACTTAGTGGATGCACAAGATTGGTTAAAAACCCTAATTCGAGAAGAATAAACCTAGAGAGGACGAAAATGACCTAAATGTTCATCCAATAACACAAATGAACTTATTGGATGCACAAGATTGGTTAAAAACTCGAATTGGACAAGAATAAGCCTAGGGAGGACGAAAATAACCTAAATGTACATCCAATGACACAAATGAACATATTGGATACACAAGATTGGTTAAAACCCCTAATTGGACAAGAATAAGCCTAGGGAGGACGAATATGACCTAAATGTTGATCCAATGAAACAAATGAACTTATTAGTTGCACAATATTGGTTAAAAATCCAATAACACAAACACACCTTTTGGATGCACTAGATTGGTTAAAAATCCAAATTCGACAAGAATAAACCTAGGGAGGACGAAAATGACCTAAATGTACATCCAATGACACAAATGAACTTATTGGATGCACAAGATTAGTTAAAAACCCTAATTGCAGAAGACTAAGCATAGGGAAGAACAAAATGACGTAAATGTTCATCCAATAACACCGACACACCTATTGGATGGACAATATTGGTTAAAAACCCTAATTGGACAAGAATAAGCCTACGGAGGAATAAAATGACCTAGATGTACATCCAATGACACAAATGAACTTATTGGATGCACTAGATTGCTTAAAAACTCTAATTGGACAAGAATAAGCCTAGGGAGGACGAAAATGACCTAAATGTACATCCAATGACACAAATGAACTTATTGGATGCACAAGATTGGTTAAAAACCCTAAATGGACAAGAATAAGCCTAGGGAGGAACAAAATGACCTAAATGTTCATGCAACGAAACAAACACACCTATTAGATGCTCAAGATTGGCTAAAAACCCTAATTCAACAAGAATAAACCTAGGGAGAACGAAAATGACCTAAATGTACATCCAATGAAACAAATGAACTTACTAGATGCACAAGATTGGTTAAAAACCCTAATTGGAAAAGAATAAACCTAGGGAGGATGAAAATTACCTAAATGTACATCCAATGACACAAATGTATTTATTGGATGCACAAGATTGGTTAAAAACCCTAATTGGACAAGAATAAGCCTAGTGAGGAATAAAATGACTTGAATGTTCATCCAATGACCAAAATGTTCATCCCATGACACAAATGAACGTATTGGATCCACAAGATTTGTTAAAAACACTATTTGGACAAGAATAAGCCTATGGAGGAACAAAATGACCTAAATGTTCATCCAATGACACAAACACAACTATTGGATGCAAAAGATTGGTTAAAAACCCTAATTGGTCAAGAATAAGCCTAGGGATAACGAAAATAACCTAAATGCACATCCAATAACACAAATGCACTTAGTGGATACACATGATTGGTTAAAAACACTAATTAGACAAAAATAAGCCTAAGGAGGATGAAAATGACCTAAACGTACATCCAATGACACAAATGAACTTATTGGATGCACAAGATGGTTAAAAACCCTAAATGGACAAGAATAAGCCTAGGGAAGAACAAAATGACCTAAATGTTCATCCAATGACACAAACATACCTATTAGATGCACAAGATTGGCTAAAAACCCTAATTCGACAAGAATAAACCTAGGGAGAACGAAAATGACCTAAATGTACATCCAATGAAACAAATGAACCTATTAGAAGCACAAGATTGGTTAAAAACCCTAATTGGACAAGAATAAACCTAGGGTGGAAGAAAATTACCTAAATGTACATCCAATGACACAAATGAACTTATTGGATGCACAAGACTGGTTTCAAACCCTAATTGGACAAGAATAAGCATAGGGAGGATCAAAATGACCTAATTGTTCATCCAATGACACAAACACACCTATTGGATGCACAAGATTGGTTAAATTCCCTAATTGGACAAGAATAATCCTAGGGAGGACGAATATGACCTAAATGTTAATCCAATGACACAAATGAACTTATTGGATGCACAAGATTGGTTAAAAACCCCAAATGGACAAGAATAAGCCTAGGGAGGAACAAAATGACCTAATTTTTCATCCAATGACACAAACACACCTATTGGATGCACAAGATTGGTTAGAAACCCTAATTACACAAGAATAAGCCTAGGGAGGATGAAAAAGACATAAATGTTCATCCAATGACACAAATAAACTTATTGGATACACAAGATTGGTTAAAAACCCGAATTGGACAAGCATAAACGTAGGGAGGACAAAAATTACATAAATGTACGTCCAATGAAACAAATGTACAAGATTACATAAATGACCTAAATGTATGTCCAATGACCTAAATTACATAAATGTATGTCCAATGAAACAAATTACATAAATGTACAAGATTGGTTAAAAACCTTAATTGGACAAGAATAAGCTTAGGGAGGAACAAAATGACCTAAATGTTAATCCAATGACACAAACACACCTATAGGATGCACAAGATTACTTAAAAACGCTAATTGGGCAAGAATAAGCCTAGAGAGGACGAAAATGACCTAAATGTTCATCCAATGACACAAATGAACTTATTGGATGCACAAGATTGGTTAAAAACCCGAATTGGATAAGAATAAGCCTAGGGAGGACGAAAATAACCTAAATGCACATCCAATGACACAAATGAACTTATTGGATGCACTAGATTGGTTAAAAACCCTAATTGGACAAGAATAAACCAAGGGAGGATGAAAATTACTTAAATGTACATCCAATGACACAAATGAACTTATTGGATGAACAAGATTGGTTAAAAACCCTAATTGAACAAAGAATAAGCCTATGGAGCAACAAAATGACCTGAATGTTCATCCAATGACACAAACAAACCTATTGGATGCACAAAATTGGTTAAAACCCCTAATTGGACAAGAATAAGCCTAGGGGCGAAGGAAATGACCAAAATGTTCATCCCATGACACAAATGAACGTATTGGATCCACAAGATTGGTTAAAAACCCTAATTGGACAAGAATAAGCCTAGGGAGGAACAAAATGACCTAAATTTTCATCCAATTACACAAGCACAGCTATAGGATGCAGAAGATTGGTTAAAACCCCTAATTGGACAAGAATAAGCCTAGGGAGGACGAATATGACCTAAATGTTGATCCAATGAAACAAATGAACTTATTAGATGCACAAGATTGGTTAAAAATCCAATAACACAAACACTCCTTTTGGATGCACTAGATTGGTTAAAAATCCTAATTGGACAAGAATAAACCTAAAGAGGACGAAAATTACTTAAATGTACATCCAATGACACAAAATGAACATGTTGGATGCACAAGACAGATTAAAAACCCTAATTGGACAAGAATAACCCTAGGGAGGAACAAAATGACCTAAATGTTCATCCAATGGCACAAACACACCTATTGGATGCACAAGATTGGTTAAAACCCCTAATTGGACAAGAATAAGCCTAGGGAGGACGAAAATGACCTAAATGTTCGTCCAATGACACAAATGAACTTATTGGATTCACAAGATTGGTTAAAAACCCTAAATGGACAAGAATAAGCCTAGGGAGGAACAAAATGACCTAATTTTTCATCCAATGAACTTATTGGATGCACAAGATTGGTTAAAAACCCGAATTGGATAAGAATAAACGTAGGGAGGACGAAAATTACCTAAATCTACTTCCAATGAAACAAATAAACTTATTGGATGCAAAAGATTGGTTAAAAACCTTAATTGGACAAGAATAAGCTTAGGGGGGAACAAAATGACCTAAATGTTAATCCAACGACACAAACACACCTATTGGATGCACAATATTGGTTAAAAACCCTAATTGGACAAGTATAAGGCTAGAGAGGACGAAAATGACCTAAATGTTAATCCAATGACACAAATGAACTTATTGGATGCACAAGAATACTTAAAAACGCTAATTGGGCAAGAATAAGCCTAGAGAGGACGAAAATGACCTAAATGTTCATCCAATAACACAAATGAACTTATTGGATGCACAAGATTGGTTAAAAACTCGAATTGGACAAGAATAGGCCTAAGGAGGACGAAAATAACCTAAATGTACATCCAATGACACAAATGAACATATTGGATGCACAAGATTGGTTAAAAACCCTAATTGGACAAGAATAAGCCTAGAGAGGAACAAAATGACCTAAATTTTCATCCAATGACACAAGCACATGCACAAGATTGGTTAAAACCCCTAATTGCACTAGAATAAGCCTAGGGAGGACGAAAATGACTTAAATGTTCATCCAATGAAACAAATGAACTTATTGGAAGCACAAGATTGGTTA
The DNA here is from genome assembly GCA_037974875.1 of Cicer bijugum. Lineage (NCBI taxonomy): Eukaryota > Viridiplantae > Streptophyta > Magnoliopsida > Fabales > Fabaceae > Cicer > Cicer bijugum. The sequence continues at coordinate 8,927,888 of JBBPBT010000623.1, read as the reverse complement.
AAAACCCTAAATGGAAAAGAATAAGCCTAGGGAGGAACAAAATGACCTAAATGTTCATCCAATGACACAAACACACCTATTAGATGCACAAGATTGGCTAAAAACCCTTAATCGACAAGAATAAACCTAGGGAGAACGAAAATGACCTAAATGTACATCCAATGCAACAAATGAACTTATTGATGCACAAGATTGGTTAAAAACCCCAATTGGACAAGAATAAACATAGGGAGGATGAAAATTCCTTAAATGAACATCCAATGACACAAATGAACTTATTGGATGAACAAGATTGGTTAAAAACCCTAATTGAACAAGGAATAAGCCTATGGAGCAACAAAATGACCTGAATGTTCATCCAATGACACAAACAAACCTATTGGATGCACAAAATTGGTTAAAACCCCTAATTGGACAAGAATAAGCCTAGGGACGAAGAAAATGACCAAAATGTTAATCCCATGGCACAAATGAACGTATTGGATCCACAAGATTGGTTAAAAACCCTAATTGGACAAGAATAAGCCTAGGGAGGAACAAAATGACCTAAATTTTCATCCAATTACACAAGCACAGCTATTGGATGCAGAAGATTGGTTAAAACCCCTAATTGGACTAGAATAAGCCTAGGGAGGACGAAAATGACTTAAATGTTCATCCAATGAAACAAATGAACTTATTCGATGCACTAGATTGGTTAAAAACCCTAATTGGACAAGAATAAACCTAGGAAGGACGAAAATTACCTAAATGTACATCCAATGACACAAATAAACTTATTGGATGCACAAGACTGGTTAAAAATCCTAATTGGACAAGAATAAGCCTAGGGAGGATCAAAATGACCTAATTGTTCATCCAATGACACAAACACACCTATTGGATGCACAAGATTGGTTAAAACCCCTAATTGGACAAGAATAAGCCTAGGGAGGACGAATATGACCTAAATGTTGATCCAATGAAACAAATGAACTTATTAGATGCACAAGATTGGTTAAAAATCCAATAACACAAACACACATTTTGGATGCACTAGATTGGTTAAAAATCCTAATTGGACAAGAATAAACCTAAAGAGGACGAAAATTACTTAAATGTACATCCAATGACACAAAATGAACATGTTGGATGCACAAGACAGATTAAAAACCCTAATTGGACAAGAATAACCCTAGGGAGGAACAAAATGACCTAAATGTTCATCCAATGGCACAAACACACCTATTGGATGCACAAGATTGGTTAAAACCCCTAATTGGACAAGAATAAGCCTAGGGAGGACGAAAATGACCTAAATGTTTGTCCAATGACACAAATGAACTTATTGGATTCACAAGATTGGTAAAACACCCTAAATGGACAAGAATAAGCCTAGGGAGGAACAAAATGACCTAATTTTTCATCCAATGAACTTATTGGATGCACAAGATTGGTTAAAAACCCGAATTGGACAAGAATAAACGTAGGGAGGACGAAAATTACCTAAATGTACTTCCAATGAAACAAATAAACTTATTGGATGCAAAAGATTGGTTAAAAACCTTAATTGGACAAGAATAAGCTTAGGGAGGAACAAAATGACCTAAAGGTTAATCCAACGACACAAACACACCTATTGGATGCACAATATTGGTTAAAAACCCTAATTGGACAAGTATAAGGCTAGAGAGGACGAAAATGACCTAAATGTTAATCCAATGACACAAATGAACTTATTGGATGCACAAGATTACTTAAAAACGCTAATTGGGCAAGAATAAGCCTAGAGAGGACGAAAATGACCTAAATGTTCATCCAATAACACAAATGAACTTATTGGATGCACAAGATTGGTTAAAAACTCGAATTGGACAAGAATAAGCCTAGGGAGGGCGAAAATAACCTAAATGTACATCCAATGACACAAATGAACATATTGGATGCACAAGATTGGTTAAAAACCCTAATTGGACTAGAATAAGCCTAGGGAGGAACAAAATGACCTAAATTTTCATCCAATGACACAAGCACATGCACAAGATTGGTTAAAACCCCTAATTGGACTAGAATAAGCCTAGGGAGGACGAAAATGACTTAAATGTTCATCCAATGAAACAAATGAACTTATTGGATGCACAAGATTGGTTAAAAACCCTAAATGGCCAAGAATAAGCCTAGGGTGGAACAAAATGACCTAAATGTTCATCCAAGGACACAAACACACCTATTAGATGCACAAGATTGGCTAAAAACCCTTAATCGACAAGAATAAACCTAGGGAGAATGAAAATGACCAAAATGTACATCCAATGCAACAAATGAACTTATTGATGCACAAGATTGGTTAAAAACCCTAATTGGACAAGAATAAACCTAGGGAGGATGAAAATTACTTAAATGTACATCCAATGACACAAATGAACTTATTGGATGAACAAGATTGGTTAAAAACACTAATTGAACAAAGAATAAGCCTATGGAGCAACAAAATGACCTGAATGTTCATCCAATGACACAAACAAACCTATTGGATGCACAAAATTGGTTAAAACCCCTAATTGGACAAGAATAAGCCTAGGGACGAAGAAAATGACCAAAATGTTCATCCCATGACACAAATGAACGTATTGGATCCACAAGATTGGTTAAAAACCCTAATTGGACAAGAATAAGCTTAGGGAGGAACAAAATGACCTAAATTTTCATCCAATTACACAAGCACAGCTATTGGATGCAGAAGATTGGTTAATACCCCTAATTGGACTAGAATAAGCCTAGGGAGGACGAGAATGACTTAAATGTTCATCCAATGAAACAAATGAACTTATTGGATGCACTAGATTGGTTAAAAACCCTAATTGGACAAGAATAAACCAAGGGATGACGCAAATTACCTAAATGTTCATCCAATGAAACAAATGAACTTATTAGATGCACAAGATTGGTTAAAAACCCAAAATGGACAAGAATAAGCCTAGGGAGGAACAAATTGACCTAAATGTTCATCCAATGACACAAACACACACATTAGATGCACAAGATTGGTTAAAAAGCATAATTGGACAAGAATAAGCTTAGGGAGGAACAAAATGACCTAAATGTGCATCCAATGACACAAACACACCTATTGGATGAACAAGATTGGTTAATACCCTTAATTGGACAAGAATATGCCTAGGGAGGACGAAACAGACCTAAATGTTCATCCAATGACACAAATGAACTTATTGGATGCACAAGATTGGTTAAAAACCCTAAATGGACAAGAATAAGCATAAGGAGGAACAAAATGACCTAAATGTTCATCCAATGACACAAACACACCTATTGGATGCAAAAGATTGGTTAAAAACCCTAATTGGACAAGGATAAGCCTAGGGAGGACGAAAATGACCTAAATGTACATCCAATGACACAAATGAACATATTAGACGCACAAGATTGGTTAAAAACCCTAATTGGACAAGAATAAACCTAGGGAGGACGAAAATGACCAAAATGTTCATCCAATGACACAAACATACCTATTGGATGCACAAGAATTGTTAAAAACCTAATTGGACAAGAATAAAGATAAGGAGGACGAAAATGCCCTACATGTTAATCCAATTACACAAATGAACTTATTGGAGGCACAAGATTGCTAAAAAATTCTAATCGGGCAAGAATAAGACTAGAGAGGGCGGAAATGACCTAAATGTTCATCCAATGACACAAATGAACTTATTGGATGCACTAGATTGCTTAAAAACCCTAAATGGACAAGAATAAGCATAAGGAGGAACATAATGACCTAAATGTTCATCCAATGACACAAACACACCTATTGGATGCAAAAGATTGGTTAAAAACCCTAATTGGACAAGGATAAGCCTAGGGAGGACGAAAATGACCTAAATGTACATCCAATGACACAAATGAACATATTAGACGCACAAGATTGGTTAAAAACCCTAATTGGACAAGAATAAACCTAGGGAGGACGAAAATGACCAAAATGTTCATCCAATGATACAAACATACCTATTGGATGCACAAGAATTGTTAAAAACCCTAATTGGACAAGAATAAAGATAAGGAGGACGAAAATGCCCTACATGTTAATCCAATTACACAAATGAACTTATTGGAGGCACAAGATTCCTAAAAAATTCTAATCGGGCAAGAATAAGACTAGAGAGGGCGAAAATGACCTAAATGTTCATCCAATGACACAAATGAACTTATTGGATGCACTAGATTGCTTAAAAACCTTAATTGGATAAGAAAAAGACTAGGGAGGACGCAAATTACCTAAATGTACATCCAATGAAACAAATGAACTTATTGGATGCACAAGATTGGTTAAAACCCCGAATTGGACAAGAATAAGCCTAGGGAGGAACAAATTGACGTAAATTTTCATCCAATAACACAAACACATCTATTGGATGCACTAAATTGGTTAAAAACCCTAATTGGACAAGAATAAACCTAGGAAGGACGAAAATTACCTAAATGTACATCCAATGACACAAATAAACTTATTGGATGCACAAGACTGGTTAAAAATCCTAATTGGACAAGAATAAGCCTAGGGAGGATCAAAATGACCTAATTGTTCATCCAATGACACAAACACACCTATTGGATGCACAAAATTGGTTAAGACCCCTAATTGGACAAGAATAAGCCTAGGGACGGAGAAAATGACCAAAATGTTCATCCCATGACACAAATGAACGTATTGGATCCACAAGATTGGTTAAAAACCCTAATTGGACAAGAATAAGCCTAAGGAGGAACAAAATGACCTAAATGTTCATCCAATGACACAAACACACCTACTGGATGCACAAGATTGGTTTAAAACCCTATTTGGACAAGAATAAGCCTAGCGAGAACAAAAGTAACCTAAATGCACATCCAATGACACAAATGAACTTAGTAGATGCACAAGATTGGTTAAAAACCCTAATTGGACAAGAAAAAGACTAGGGAGGACGAAAAAGACCTAAATGTTCATCCAATGACACAAGTGAACTTATTGGATGCACAAGATTGGTTAAAAACCCTAATTCGACAAGAATAAACATAGGGAGGACGAAAATGACCTAAATGTACATCCAATAAAACAAATGAACTTATTAGATGCACAATATTGGTTAAAAACCCGAATTGGACAAGAATAAGCCTAGGGAGGAACAAATTGACGTAAATGTTCATCCAATAACACAAACACACCTTTTGGATGCACTATATTGGTTAAAAATCCTAATTGGACAAGAATAAACCTAAAGAGGACGAAAATTACTTAAATGTACATCCAATGACACAAAATGAACATGTTGGATGCATAAGACAGGTTAAAACCCCTAATTGGACAAGAATAACCCTAGGGAGGAACAAAATGACCTAAATGTTCATCCAATGGCACAAACACACCTATTGGATGCACAAGATTGGTTAAAACCCCTAATTGGACAAGAATAAGCCTAGGGAGGAACAAAATGACCTAATTTTTCATCCAATGACACAAACACACCTATTGGTTGCACAAGATTGGTTAAAAACCCTAATTGGAAAAGAATAAGCCTAGGGAGGACGAAAAAGACATAATGTTCATCCAATGACACCAATGAACTTATTGGATGCACAAGATTGGTTAAAAACCCGAATTGGACAAGAATAAACGTAGGGAGGACGAAAATTACCTAAATGTACGTCCAATGAAACAAATAAACTTATTGGATGCACAAGATTGGTTAAAAACCTTAATTAAACAAGAATAAGCTTAGGGAGGAACAAAATGACCTAAATGTTAATCCAATGACTCAAACACACCTGTTGGATGCACAAGATTGGTTAAAAACCCTAATTGGACAAGTATAAGGCTAGAGAGGACGAAAATGACCTAAATGTTAATCCAATGACACAAATGAACTTATTGGATGCACAAGATTGGTTAAAAACCCTAAATGGACAAGAATAAGCCTAGGGAGGAACAAAATGACCTAATTTTTCATCCAATCACACAAACACACCTATTGGATGCACAAGATTGGTTAAAAACCCTAATTGGACAAGAATAAGCATAGGGAGGACGAAAAAGACATAAATGTTCATCCAATGACACAAATGAACTTATTGGATGCACAAGATTGGTCAAAAACCCGAATTGGACAAGAATAAACGTAGGGAGGACGAAAATTACCTAAATGTACGTCCAATGAAACAAATAAACTTATTGGATGCACAAGATTGGTTAAAAACCTTAGTTGGACAAGAATAAGCTTAGGGAGGAACAAAATGACCTAAATGTTAATCCAATGACACAAACACACCTATTGGATGCACCAGATTGGTTAAAAACCCTAATTGGACAAGTATAAGGCTAGAGAGGACGAAAATGACCTAAATTTTAATCCAAGGACACAAATGAACTTATTGGATGCACAAGATTACTTAAAAACGCTAATTGGGCAAGAATAAGCCTAGAGAGGACGAAAATGACCTAAATGTTCATCCAATAACGCAAATGAACTTATTGGATGCACAAGATTGGTTAAAAACTCGAATTGGACAAGAATAAGCCTCGGGAGGACGAAAATAACCTAAATGTACATCCAATGACACAAATGAACGTATTGGATACACAAGATTGGTTAAAACCCCTAATTGGACAAGAATAAGCCTAGGGAGGAATAAAATGACCTAAAATTTCATCCAATGACACAAACACAACTATTGGATGCAAAAGATTGGTTAAAACCGCTAATTGGACTAGAATAAGTCTAGGGAGGACGAAAAAGACTTAAATGTTCATCCAATGAAAAAAATGAACTTATTGGATGCACAAGATTGGTTAAAAACCCTAAATGGACAAGAATAAGCATAGGGAGGAACAAAATGACCTAAATGTTCATCCAATGACAGAAACACACCTATTAGATGCACAAGATTGGCTAAAAACCCTTAATTGACAAGAATAAACTTAGGGAAGATGAAAATTACTTAAATGTACATCCAATGACACAAATGAACTTATTGGATGAACAAGATTGGTTAAAAACCCTAATTGAACAAAGAATAAGCCTATGGAGCAAGAAAATGACCTGAATGTTCATCCAATGACACAAACACACCTATTGGATGCACAAAATTGGTTAAAACCCCTAATTGGACAAGAATAAGCCTAGGGACGAAGAAAATGACCAAAATGTTCATCCCATGACACAAATGAACGTATTGGATCCACAAGATTGGTTAAAAACCCTAATTGGACAAGAATAAGCCTAAGGAGGAACAAAATGACCTAAATGTTCATCCAATGACACAAACACACCTATTGGATGCACAAGATTGGTTTAAAACCCTAATTGGACAAGAATAAGCCTAGCGAGAACAAAAATAACCTAAATGCACATCCAATGACACAAATGAACTTAGTAGATGCACAAGATTGGTTAAAAACCCTAATTGGACAAGAAAAAGACTAGGGAGGACGAAAAAGACCTAAATGTTCATCCAATGACACAAATGAACTTATTGGATGCACAAGATTGGTTAAAAACCCTAATTCGACAAGAATAAACCTAGGGAGGACGAAAATGACCTAAATGTACATCCAATGAAACAAATGAACTTATTAGATGCACAAGATTGGTTAAAAACCCGAATTGGACAAGAATAAGCCTAGGGAGGAACAAATTGACGTAAATGTTCATCCAATAACACAAACACACCTTTTGGATGCACTAGATTGGTTAAAAATCCTAATTGGACAAGAATAAACCTAAAGAGGACGAAAATTACTTAAATGTACATCCAATGACACAAAATGAACATGTTGGATGCACAAGACAGGTTAAAAACCCTAATTGGACAAGAATAACCCTATGGAGGAACAAAATGACCTAAATGTTCATCCAATGGCACAAACACACCTATTGGATGCACAAGATTGGTTAAAACCCCTAATTGGACAAGAATAAGCCTAGGGAGGAACAAAATGACCTAATTTTTCATCCAATGACACAAACACACCTATTGGATGCACAAGATTGGTTAAAAACCCTAATTGGACAAGAATAAACGTAGGGAGGACGAAAATTACCTAAATGTACGTCCAATGAAACAAATAAACTTATTGGATGCACAAGATTGGTTAAAAACCCTAATTGGACAAGTATAAGGCTAGAGAGGACGAAAATGACCTAAATGTTAATCCAATGACACAAATGAACTTATTGGATGCACAAGATTACTTAAAAACGCTAATTGGGCAAGGATAAGCCTAGAGAGGACGAAAATGACCTAAATGTTCATCCAATAACACAAATGAACTTATTGGATGCACAAGATTGGTTAAAAACTCGAATTGGACAAGAATAAGCCTAGGGAGGACGAAAATAACCTAAATGTACATCCAATGACACAAATGAACATATTGGATACACAAGATTGGTTAAAAACCCTAGTTGGACAAGAATAAGCCTAGGGTGGAATAAAATGACCTAAAATTTCATCCAATGACACAAACACAACTATTGGATGCAAAAGTTTGGTTAAAACCGCTAATTGGACTAGAATAAGCCTAGGGAGGACGAAAATGACTTAAATGTTCATCCAATGAAACAAATGAACTTATTGGATGCACAAGATTGGATAAAAACCCTAAATGGACAAGAATAAGCCTAGGGAGGAACAAAATGACCTAAATGTTCATCCAATGACACAAACACACCTATTAGATGCACAAGATTGGCTAAAAACCCTTAATTGACAAGAATAAACCTAGGGAGGATGAAAACTACTTAAATGTACATCCAATGACACAATGAACTTATTGGATCAACAAGATTGGTTAAAAACCCTAATTGAACAAAGAATAGGCCTATGGAGCAACAAAATGACCTGAATGTTCATCCAATGACACAAACACACCTATTGGATGCACAAAATTGGTTAAAACCCCTAATTGGACAAGAATAAGCCTAGGGACGAAGAAAATGACCAAAATGTTCATCCAATGACACAAATGAACGTATTGGATCCACAAGATTGGTTAAAAACCCTAATTGGACAAGAATAAGCCTAAGGACGAACAAAATGACCTAAATGTTCATCCAATGACACAAACACACCTATTGGATGCACAAGATTGGTTTAAAACCCTAATTGGACAAGAATAAGGCTAGCGAGAACGAAAATAACCTAAATGCACATCCAACGACACAAATGAACATATTGGATACACAAGATTGGTTAAAAACCCTAATTTGACAAGAATAAGCCAAGGGAGGAATAAAATGACCTAAAATTTCATCCAATGACACAAACACAACTATTGGATGCAAAAGATTGGTTAAAACCGGTAATTGGACTAGAATAAGCCTAGGGAGGACGAAAATGACTTAAATGTTCATCCAATGAAACAATGAACTTATTGGATGAACAAGATTGGTTAAAAACCCTAATTGAACAAAGAATAAGCCTATGGAGCAACAAAATGACCTGAATGTTCATCCAATGACACAAACACACCTATTGGATGCACAAAATTGGTTAAAACCCCTAATTGGACAAGAATAAGCCTAGGGACGAAGAAAATGACCAAAATGTTCATCCCATGACACAAATGAACGTATTGGATCCACAAGATTGGTTAAAAACCCTAATTGGACAAGAATAAGCCTAAGGAGGAACAAAATGACCTAAATGTTCATCCAATGACACAAACACACCTATTGGATGCACAAGATTGGATTAAAACCCTAATTGGACAAGAATAAGCCTAGCGAGAACGAAAATAACCTAAATGCACATCCAATGACACAAATGAACTTAGTAGATGCACAAGATTGGTTAAAAACCCTAATTGGACAAGAAAAAGACTAGGGAGGACGAAAAAGACCTAAATGTTCATCCAATGACACAAATGAACTTATTGGATGCACAAGATTGGTTAAAAACCCTAATTCGACAAGAATAAACCTAGGGAGGACGAAAATGACCTAAATGTACATCCAATGAAACAAATGAACTTATTAGATGCACAAGATTGGTTAAAAACCCGAATTGGACAAGAATAAGCCTAGGGAGGAACAAATTGACGTAAATGTTCATCCAATAACACAAACACACCTTTTGGATGCACTAGATTGGTTAAAAATCCTAATTGGACAAGAATAAACCTAAAGAGGACGAAAATTACTTAAATGTACATCCAATGACACAAAATGAACATGTTGGATGCACAAGACAGGTTAAAAACCCTAATTGGACAAGAATAACCCTATGGAGGAACAAAATGACCTAAATGTTCATCCAATGGCACAAACACACCTATTGGATGCACAAGATTGGTTAAAACCCCTAATTGGACAAGAATAAGCCTAGGGAGGAACAAAATGACCTAATTTTTCATCCAATGACACAAACACACCTATTGGATGCACAAGATTGGTTAAAAACCCTAATTGGACAAGAATAAACGTAGGGAGGACGAAAATTACCTAAATGTACGTCCAATGAAACAAATAAACTTATTGGATGCACAAGATTGGTTAAAAACCCTAATTGGACAAGTATAAGGCTAGAGAGGACGAAAATGACCTAAATGTTAATCCAATGACACAAATGAACTTATTGGATGCACAAGATTACTTAAAAACGCTAATTGGGCAAGAATAAGCCTAGAGAGGACGAAAATGACCTAAATGTTCATCCAATAACACAAATGAACTTATTGGATGCACAAGATTGGTTAAAAACTCGAATTGGACAAGAATAAGCCTAGGGAGGACGAAAATAACCTAAATGTACATCCAATGACACAAATGATCATATTGGATGCACAAGATTGGTTAAAAACCATAATTGGACAAGAATCAGCCTAGGGAGGAATAAAATGACCTAAAATTTCATCCAATGACACAAACACAACTATTGGATGCAAAAGATTGGTTAAAACCGCTAATTGGACTAGAATAAGCCTAGGGAGGACGAAAATGACTTAAATGTTCATCCAATGAAACAAATGAACTTATTGGATGCACAAGATTGGTTAAAAACCCTAAATGGACAAGAATAAGCCTAGGGAGGAACAAAATGACCTAAATGTTCATCCAATGACACAAACACACCTATTAGATGCACAAGATTGGCTAAAAACCCTTAATTGACAAGAATAAACCTAGGGAAGATGAAAATTACTTAAATTTACATCCAATGACACAAATGAACTTATTGGATGGACAAGATTGGTTAAAAACCCTAATTGAACAAAGAATAAGCCTATGGAGCAACAAAATGACCTGAATGTTCGTCCAATGACACAAACACACCTATTGGATGCACAAAATTGGTTAAAACCCCTAATTGGACAAGAATAAGCCTAGGGACGAAGAAAATGACCAAAATGTTCATCCCATGACACAAATGAACGTATTGGATCCACAAGATTGGTTAAAAACCCGAATTGGACAAGAATAAACGTAGGGAGGACGAAAATTACCTAAATGTACGTCCAATGAAACAAATAAACTTATTGGATGGACAAGATTGGTTAAAAACCTTAATTGGACAAGAATAAGCTTAGGGAGGAACAAAATGACCTAAATGTTAATCCAATGACACAAACACACCTATTGGATGCACAAGATTGGTTAAAAACCCTAATTGGACAAGTATAAGGCTAGAGAGGACGAAAATGACCTAAATGTTAATCCAATGACACAAATGAACTTATTGGATGCACAAGATTACTTAAAAACGCTAATTGGGCAAGAATAAGCTTAGGGAGGAACAAAATGACCTAAATGTTAATCCAATGACACAAACACACCTATTGGATGCACAAGATTGGTTAAAAACCCTAATTGGACAAGTATAAGGCTAGAGAGGACGAAAATGACCTAAATGTTAATCCAATGACACAAATGAACTTATTGGATGGACAAGATTACTTAAAAACGCTAATTGGGCAAGAATAAGCCTAGAGAGGACGAAAATGACCTAAATGTTCATCCAATAACACAAATGAACTTATTGGATGCACAAGATTGGTTAAAAACTCGAATTGGACAAGAGTAAGCCTAGGGAGGACGAAAATAACCTAAATGTACATCCAATGACACAAATGAACATATTGGATACACAAGATTGGTTAAAAACCCTAATTTGACAAGAATAAGCCTAGGGAGGAATAAAATGACCTAAAATTTCATCCAATGACACAAACACAACTATTGGATGCAAAAGATTGGTTAAAACCGGTAATTGGACTAGAATAAGCCTAGGGAGGACGAAAATGACTTAAATGTTCATCCAATGAAACAATGAACTTATTGGATGAACAAGATTGGTTAAAAACCCTAATTGAACAAAGAATAAGCCTATGGAGCAACAAAATGACCTGAATGTTCATCCAATGACACAAACACACCTATTGGATGCACAAAATTGGTTAAAACCCCTAATTGGACAAGAATAAGCCTAGGGACGAAGAAAATGACCAAAATGTTCATCCCATGACACAAATGAACGTATTGGATCCACAAGATTGGTTAAAAACCCTAATTGGACAAGAATAAGCCTAAGGAGGAACAAAATGACCTAAATGTTCATCCAATGACACAAACACACCTATTGGATGCACAAGATTGGATTAAAACCCTAATTGGACAAGAATAAGCCTAGCGAGAACGAAAATAACCTAAATGCACATCCAATGACACAAATGAACTTAGTAGATGCACAAGATTGGTTAAAAACCCTAATTGGACAAGAAAAAGACTAGGGAGGACGAAAAAGACCTAAATGTTCATCCAATGACACAAATGAACTTATTGGATGCACAAGATTGGTTAAAAACCCTAATTCGAGAAGAATAAACCTAGAGAGGACGAAAATGACCTAAATGTTCATCTAATAACACAAATGAACTTATTGGATGCACAAGATTGGTTAAAAACTCGAATTGGACAAGAATAAGCCTAGGGAGGACGAAAATAACCTAAATGTACATCCAATGACACAAATGAACATATTGGATACACAAGATTGGTTAAAAACCCTAATTTGACAAGAATAAGCCTAGGGAGGAATAAAATGACCTAAAATTTCATCCAATGACACAAACACAACTATTGGATGCAAAAGATTGGTTAAAACCGGTAATTGGACTAGAATAAGCCTAGGGAGGACGAAAATGACTTAAATGTTCATCCAATGAAACAATGAACTTATTGGATGAACAAGATTGGTTAAAAACCCTAATTGAACAAAGAATAAGCCTATGGAGCAACAAAATGACCTGAATGTTCATCCGATGACACAAACACACCTATTGGATGCACAAAATTGGTTAAAACCCCTAATTGGACAAGAATAAGCCTAGGGACGAAGAAAATGACCAAAATGTTCATCCCATGACACAAATGAACGTATTGGATCCACAAGATTGGTTAAAAACCCGAATTGGACAAGAATAAACGTAGGGAGGACGAAAATTACCTAAATGTACGTCCAATGAAACAAATAAACTTATTGGATGGACAAGATTGGTTAAAAACCTTAATTGGACAAGAATAAGCTTAGGGAGGAACAAAATGACCTAAATGTTAATCCAATGACACAAACACACCTATTGGATGCACAAGATTGGTTAAAAACCCTAATTGGACAAGTATAAGGCTAGAGAGGACGAAAATGACCTAAATGTTAATCCAATGACACAAATGAACTTATTGGATGCACAAGATTACTTAAAAACGCTAATTGGGCAAGAATAAGCTTAGGGAGGAACAAAATGACCTAAATGTTAATCCAATGACACAAACACACCTATTGGATGCACAAGATTGGTTAAAAACCCTAATTGGACAAGTATAAGGCTAGAGAGGACGAAAATGACCTAAATGTTAATCCAATGACACAAATGAACTTATTGGATGGACAAGATTACTTAAAAACGCTAATTGGGCAAGAATAAGCCTAGAGAGGACGAAAATGACCTAAATGTTCATCCAATAACACAAATGAACTTATTGGATGCACAAGATTGGTTAAAAACTCGAATTGGACAAGAGTAAGCCTAGGGAGGACGAAAATAACCTAAATGTACATCCAATGACACAAATGAACATATTGGATACACAAGATTGGTTAAAAACCCTAATTTGACAAGAATAAGCCTAGGGAGGAATAAAATGACCTAAAATTTCATCCAATGACACAAACACAACTATTGGATGCAAAAGATTGGTTAAAACCGGTAATTGGACTAGAATAAGCCTAGGGAGGACGAAAATGACTTAAATGTTCATCCAATGAAACAATGAACTTATTGGATGAACAAGATTGGTTAAAAACCCTAATTGAACAAAGAATAAGCCTATGGAGCAACAAAATGACCTGAATGTTCATCCGATGACACAAACACACCTATTGGATGCACAAAATTGGTTAAAACCCCTAATTGGACAAGAATAAGCCTAGGGACGAAGAAAATGACCAAAATGTTCATCCCATGACACAAATGAACGTATTGGATCCACAAGATTGGTTAAAAACCCGAATTGGACAAGAATAAACGTAGGGAGGACGAAAATTACCTAAATGTACGTCCAATGAAACAAATAAACTTATTGGATGGACAAGATTGGTTAAAAACCTTAATTGGACAAGAATAAGCTTAGGGAGGAACAAAATGACCTAAATGTTAATCCAATGACACAAACACACCTATTGGATGCACAAGATTGGTTAAAAACCCTAATTGGACAAGTATAAGGCTAGAGAGGACGAAAATGACCTAAATGTTAATCCAATGACACAAATGAACTTATTGGATGCACAAGATTACTTAAAAACGCTAATTGGGCAAGAATAAGCTTAGGGAGGAACAAAATGACCTAAATGTTAATCCAATGACACAAACACACCTATTGGATGCACAAGATTGGTTAAAAACCCTAATTGGACAAGTATAAGGCTAGAGAGGACGAAAATGACCTAAATGTTAATCCAATGACACAAATGAACTTATTGGATGGACAAGATTACTTAAAAACGCTAATTGGGCAAGAATAAGCCTAGAGAGGACGAAAATGACCTAAATGTTCATCCAATAACACAAATGAACTTATTGGATGCACAAGATTGGTTAAAAACTCGAATTGGACAAGAGTAAGCCTAGGGAGGACGAAAATAACCTAAATGTACATCCAATGACACAAATGAACATATTGGATACACAAGATTGGTTAAAAACCCTAATTTGACAAGAATAAGCCTAGGGAGGAATAAAATGACCTAAAATTTCATCCAATGACACAAACACAACTATTGGATGCAAAAGATTGGTTAAAACCGGTAATTGGACTAGAATAAGCCTAGGGAGGACGAAAATGACTTAAATGTTCATCCAATGAAACAATGAACTTATTGGATGAACAAGATTGGTTAAAAACCCTAATTGAACAAAGAATAAGCCTATGGAGCAACAAAATGACCTGAATGTTCATCCAATGACACAAACACACCTATTGGATGCACAAAATTGGTTAAAACCCCTAATTGGACAAGAATAAGCCTAGGGACGAAGAAAATGACCAAAATGTTCATCCCATGACACAAATGAACGTATTGGATCCACAAGATTGGTTAAAAACCCTAATTGGACAAGAATAAGCCTAAGGAGGAACAAAATGACCTAAATGTTCATCCAATGACACAAACACACCTATTGGATGCACAAGATTGGATTAAAACCCTAATTGGACAAGAATAAGCCTAGCGAGAACGAAAATAACCTAAATGCACATCCAATGACACAAATGAACTTAGTAGATGCACAAGATTGGTTAAAAACCCTAATTGGACAAGAAAAAGACTAGGGAGGACGAAAAAGACCTAAATGTTCATCCAATGACACAAATGAACTTATTGGATGCACAAGATTGGTTAAAAACCCTAATTCGACAAGAATAAACCTAGGGAGGACGAAAATGACCTAAATGTACATCCAATGAAACAAATGAACTTATTAGATGCACAAGATTGGTTAAAAACCCGAATTGGACAAGAATAAGCCTAGGGAGGAACAAATTGACGTAAATGTTCATCCAATAACACAAACACACCTTTTGGATGCACTAGATTGGTTAAAAATCCTAATTGGACAAGAATAAACCTAAAGAGGACGAAAATTACTTAAATGTACATCCAATGACACAAAATGAACATGTTGGATGCACAAGACAGGTTAAAAACCCTAATTGGACAAGAATAACCCTATGGAGGAACAAAATGACCTAAATGTTCATCCAATGGCACAAACACACCTATTGGATGCACAAGATTGGTTAAAACCCCTAATTGGACAAGAATAAGCCTAGGGAGGAACAAAATGACCTAATTTTTCATCCAATGACACAAACACACCTATTGGATGCACAAGATTGGTTAAAAACCCTAATTGGACAAGAATAAGCCTAGGGAGGACGAAAAAGACATAAATGTTCATCCAATGACACAAATGAACTTATTGGATGCACAAGATTGGTTAAAAACCCGAATTGGACAAGAATAAACGTAGGGAGGACGAAAATTACCTAAATGTACGTCCAATGAAACAAATAAACTTATTAGATGCACAAGATTGGTTAAAAACCTTAATTAAACAAGAATAAGCTTAGGGAGGAACAAAATGACCTAAATGTTAATCCAATGACACAAACACACCTATTGGATGCACAAGATTGGTTAAAAACCCTAATTGGACAAGTATAAGGCTAGAGAGGACAAAAATGACCTAAATGTTCATCCAATGACACAAATGAACTTATTGGATGCACAAGATTGGTTAAAAACCCTAAATGGACAAGAATAAGCCTAGGGAGGAACAAAATGACCTAATTTTTCATCCAATGACACAAACAAACCTATTGGATGCACAAGATTGGTTAAAAACCCTAATTGGACAAGAATAAGCCTAGGGAGGACGAAAAAGACATAAATGTTCATCCAATGCACAAATGAACTTATTGGATGCACAAGATTGGCTAAAAACCCGAATTGGACAAGAATAAACGTAGGGATGACGAAAATTACCTAAATGTAGGTCCAATGAAACAAATAAACTTATTGGACGCACAAGATTGGTTAAAAACCTTAATTGGACAAGAATAAGCTTAGGGAGGAACAAAATGACCTGAATGTTCATCCAATGACACAAACACACCTATTGGATGCACAAAATTGGTTAAAACCCCTAATTGCACAAGAATAAGCCTAAGGAGGAACAAAATGACCTAAATGTTCATCCAATGACACAAACACACCTATTGGATGCACAAGGTTGGTTAAAAACCCTAATTGGACAAGAATAAGCCTAGCGAGATCGAAAATAACCTAAATGCACATCCAATGACACAAATGAACTTAGTAGATGCACAAGATTGGTTAAAAACCCTAATTGGACAAGAAAAAGACTAGGGAGGACGAAAAAGACCTAAATGTTCATCCAATGACACAAATGAACTTATTGGATGCACAAGATTGGTTAAAAACCCTAATTCGACAAGAATAAACCTAGGGAGGACGAAAATGACCTAAATGTACATCCAATGAAACAAATGAACTTATTAGATGCACAAGATTGGTTAAAAACCCGAATTGGACAAGAATAAGCCTAGGGAGGAACAAATTGACGTAAATGTTCATCCAATAACACAAACACACCTTTTGGATGCACTAGATTGGTTAAAAATCCTAATTGGACAAGAATAAACCTAAAGAGGACGAAAATTACTTAAATGTACATCCAATGACACAAAATGAACATGTTGGACGCACAAGACAGGTTAAAAACCCTAATTGGACAAGAATAACCCTATGGAGGAACAAAATGACCTAAATGTTCATCCAATGGCACAAACACACCTATTGGATGCACAAGATTGGTTAAAACCCCTAATTGGACAAGAATAAGCCTAGGGAGGAACAAAATGACCTAATTTTTCATCCAATGACACAAACACACCTATTGGATGCACAAGATTGGTTAAAAACCCTAATTGGACAAGAATAAGCCTAGGGAGGACGAAAAAGACATAAATGTTCATCCAATGACACAAATGAACTTATTGGATGCACAAGATTGGTTAAAAACCCGAATTGGACAAGAATAAACGTAGGGAGCACGAAAATTACCTAAATGTACGTCCAATGAAACAAATAAACTTATTGGATGCACAAGATTGGTTAAAAACCTTAATTAAACAAGAATAAGCTTAGGGAGGAACAAAATGACCTAAATGTTAATCCAATGACACAAACACACCTATTGGATGCACAAGATTGGTTAAAAACCCTAATTGGACAAGTATAAGGCTAGAGAGGACAAAAATGACCTAAATGTTCATCCAATGACACAAATGAACTTATTGGATGCACAAGATTGGTTAAAAACCCTAAATGGACAAGAATAAGCCTAGGGAGGAACAAAATGACCTAATTTTTCATCCAATGACACAAACAAACCTATTGGATGCACAAGATTGGTTAAAAACCCTAATTGGACAAGAATAAGCCTAGGGAGGACGAAAAAGACATAAATGTTCATCCAATGCACAAATGAACTTATTGGATGCACAAGATTGGCTAAAAACCCGAATTGGACAAGAATAAACGTAGGGATGACGAAAATTACCTAAATGTAGGTCCAATGAAACAAATAAACTTATTGGACGCACAAGATTGGTTAAAAACCTTAATTGGACAAGAATAAGCTTAGGGAGGAACAAAATGACCTGAATGTTCATCCAATGACACAAACACACCTATTGGATGCACAAAATTGGTTAAAACCCCTAATTGCACAAGAATAAGCCTAAGGAGGAACAAAATGACCTAAATGTTCATCCAATGACACAAACACACCTATTGGATGCACAAGGTTGGTTAAAAACCCTAATTGGACAAGAATAAGCCTAGCGAGAACGAAAATAACCTAAATGCACATCCAATGACACAAATGAACTTAGTAGATGCACAAGATTGTTTAAAAACCCTAATTGGACAAGAAAAAGACTAGGGAGGACGAAAAAGACCTAAATGTTCATCCAATGACACAAATGAACTTATTGGATGCACAAGATTGGTTAAAAACCCTAATTCGACAAGAATAAACCTAAGGAGGACGAAAATGACCTAAATGTACATCCAAAGAAACAAATGAACTTATTAGATGCACAAGATTGGTTAAAAACCCGAATTGGACAAGAATAAGCCTAGGGAGGAACAAATTGACGTAAATGTTCATCCAATAACACAAACACACCTTTTGGATGCACTAGATTGGTTAAAAATCCTAATTGGACAAGAATAAACCTAAAGAGGACGAAAATTACTTAAATGTACATCCAATGACACAAAATGAACATGTTGGATGCACAAGACAGGTTAAAAACCCTAATTGGACAAGAATAACCCTAGGGAGGAACAAAATGACCTAAATGTTCATCCAATGGCACAAACACACCTATTGGATGCACAAGATTGGTTAAAACCCCTAATTGGACAAGAATAAGCCTTGGGAGGACGAAAATGACCTAAACGTTCATCCAATGACACAAATGAACTTGTTGGATGCACAAGATTGGTTAAAAACCCTAAATGGACAAGAATATGCCTAGGGAGGAACAAAATGACCTAATTTTTCATCCAATGACACAAACACACCTATTGGATGCGCATGATTGGTTTAAAACCCTAATTGGACAAGAATAAGCCTAGGGAGGACGTAAAAGACATAAATGTTCATCGAATGACACAAATGAACTTATTGGATGCATAAGATTGGTTAAAAACCTGAATTGGACAAGAAGAAACTTATGGAGGACGAAAATTACCTAAATGTACGTCCAATGAAACAAATAAACTTATTGGATGCACAAGATTGGTTAAAAACCTTAATTGGACAAGAATAAGCTTAGGGAGGAACAAAATGACCTAAATGTAAATCCAATGACACAAACACACCTATTGGATGCACAAGATTGGTTAAAAACCCTAATTGGACAAGTATAAGGCTAGAGAGGACGAAAATGACCTAAATGTTAATCCAATGACACAAATGAACTTATTGGATGCACAAGATTACTTAAAAACGCTAATTGGGCAAGAATAAGCCTAGGGAGGACGAAAATAACCTAAATGTACATCCAATGACACAATAGAACATATTGGATACACAAGATTGGTGAAAAACCCTAATTGGACAAGAATAAGCCTAGGGAGGAACAAAATGACCTAAATTTTCATCCAATGACACAAGCACAGCTATTGTATGCACAAGATTGGCTAAAACCCCTAATTGGACTAGAATAAGCCTAGAGAGGACGAAAATGACTTAAATGTTCATCCAATGAAACAAATGAACTTATTGGATGCACAAGATTGGTTAAAAACCCTAAATGGACAAGAATAAGCATAGGGAGGAACAAAATGACCTAAATGTTCGTCCAATGACACAAATGAACTTATTGGATGCACAAGATTGGTTAAAAACCCTAATTCGACAAGAATAAACCTAGGGAGGACGAAAATGACCTAAATTTACATCCAATGAAACAAATGAACTTATTAGATGCACAAGATTGGTTAAAAACCCAAATTGGACAAGAATAAGCCTGGGGAAGAACAAATTGACGTAAATGTTCATCCAATAACACAAACACACCTTTTGGATGCACTAGATTGGTTAAAAATCCTAATTGGACAAGAATAAACCTAAAGAGGACGAAAATTACCTAAATGTACATCCAATGACACAAAATGAACATGTTGGATGCACAAGACTGGTTAAAAACCCTAATTAGACAAGAATAACCCTAGGGAGGAACAAAATGACCTAATTTTTCATCCAATGACACAAACACACCTATTGGATGCACAAGATTGGTTAAAAACCCTAATTGGACAAGAATAAGCCTAGGGAGGACGAAAAAGACATAAATGTTCATCCAATGACACAAATGAACTTATTGGATGCACAAGATTGGTTAAAAACCCGAATTGGACAAGAATAAACGTAGGGAGGACGAAAATTTCCTAAATGTACGTCCAATGAAACAAATGAACTTATTGGATGCACAAGATTGGTTAAAAACCTTAATTGGACAAGAATAAGCTTAGGGAGGAAAAAATGACCTAAATGTTAATCCAATGACACAAACACACCTATTGGCTGCACAAGATTGGTTAAAAACCCTAATTGGACAAGTATAAGGCTAGAGAGGACGAAAATGACCTAAATGTTCATCCAATGACACAAATGAACTTATTGGATGCACAAGATTACTTAAAAACGCTAATTGGGCAAGAATAAGCCTAGAGAGGACGAAAATGACCTAAATGTTCATCCAATAACACAAATGAACTTATTGGATGCACAAGATTGGTTAAAAACTCGAATTGGACAAGAATAAGCCTAGGGAGGACGAAAATAACCTAAATGTACATCCAATGACACAAATGATCATATTGGATGCACAAGATTGGTTAAAAACCATAATTGGACAAGAATCAGCCTAGGGAGGAATAAAATGACCTAAAATTTCATCCAATGACACAAACACAACTATTGGATGCAAAAGATTGGTTAAAACCGCTAATTGGACTAGAATAAGCCTAGGGAGGACGAAAATGACTTAAATGTTCATCCAATGAAACAAATGAACTTATTGGATGCACAAGATTGGTTAAAAACCCTAAATGGACAAGAATAAGCCTAGGGAGGAACAAAATGACCTAAATGTTCATCCAATGACACAAACACACCTATTAGATGCACAAGATTTGCTAAAAACCCTTAATCGACAAGAATAAACCTAGGGAGAACGAAAATGACCTAAATTTACATCCAATGCAACAAATGAACTTATTAGATGCACAAGATTGGTTAAAAACCCTAATTGGACAAGAATAAACCTAGGGAGGATGAAAATTACTTAAATGTACATCCAATGACACAAATGAACTTATTGGATGAACAAGATTGGTTAAAAACCATAATTGAACAAAGAATAAGCCTATGGAGCAACAAAATGACCTGAATGTTCATCCAATGACACAAACACACCTATTGGATGCACAAAATTGGTTAAAACCCCTAATTGGACAAGAATAAGAATAGGGACGAAGAAAATGACCAAAATGTTCATCCCATGACACAAATGAACGTATTGGATCCACAAGATTGGTTAAAAACCCTAATTGGACAAGAATATGCCTAAGGAGGAACAAAATGTCCTAAATTTTCATCCAATGACACAAACACACCTATTGGATGCACAAGATTGGTTAAAAACCCTAATTGGACAAGAATAAGCCTAGCGAGAACGAAAATAACCTAAATGCACATCCAATGACACAAATGAACTTAGTTGATGCACAATATTGGTTAAAAACCCTAATTGGACAAGAAAAAGACTAGGGAGGACGAAAAAGATCTAAATGTTCATCCAATGACACAAATGAACTTATTGGATGCACAAGATTGGTTAAAAATCCTAATTCGACAAGAATAAACCTAGGGAGGACGAAAATGACCTAAATGTACATTCAAGGAAACAAATGAACTTATTAGATGCACAAGATTGGTTAAAAACCCGAATTGGACAAGAATAAGCCTAGGGAGGAACAAATTGACGTAAATGTTCATCCAATAACACAAACACACCTTTTGGATGCACTAGATTGGTTAAAAATCCTAATTGGACAACAATAAACCTAAAGAGGACGAAAATTACCTTAATGTACATCCAATGACACAAAATGAACATGTTGGATGCACAAGACTGGTTAAAAACCCTAATTAGACAAGAATAACCCTAGGGAGGAACAAAATGACCAAATTTTTCATCCAATGACACAAACACATCTATTGGATGCACAAGATTGGTTAAAAACCCTAATTGGACAAGAATAAACCTAAAGAGGACGAAAATTACCTAAATGTACATCCAATGACACAAAATGAACATGTTGGATGCACAAGACTGGTTAAAAACCCTAATTAGACAAGAATAACCCTAGGGAGGAACAAAATGACCTAATTTTTCATCCAATGACACAAACACACCTATTGGATGCACAAGATTGGTTAAAAACGCTAATTGGGCAAGAATAAGCCTAGAGATGACGAAAATGACCTAAATGTTCATCCAATAACACAAATGAACTTATTGAATGCACAAGATTGGTTAAAAACTCGAATTGGACAAGAATAAGCCTAGGGAGGACGAAAATAACCTAAATGTACCTCCAATGACACAAATGAACATATTGGATACACAAGATTGGTTAAAACCCCTAATTGGACAAGAAAAAGCCTAGGGAGGAATAAAATGACCTAAAATTTCATCCAATGACACAAACACAACTATTGGATGCAAAAGATTGGTTAAAACCGCTAATTGGACTAGAATAAGCCTAGGGAGGACGAAAATGACTTAAATGTTCATCCAATGAAACAAATGAACTTATTGGATGCACAAGATTGGTTAAAAACCCTAAATGGACAAGAATAAGCCTAGGGAGGAACAAAATGACCTAAATGTTCATCCAATGACACAAACACACCTATTAGATGCACAAGATTGGCTAAAAACCCTTAATTGACAAGAATAAACCTAGGGAAGATGAAAATTACTTAAATTTACATCCAATGACACAAATGAACTTATTGGATGGACAAGATTGGTTAAAAACCCTAATTGAACAAAGAATAAGCCTATGGAGCAACAAAATGACCTGAATGTTCGTCCAATGACACAAACACACCTATTGGATGCACAAAATTGGTTAAAACCCCTAATTGGACAAGAATAAGCCTAGGGACGAAGAAAATGACCAAAATGTTCATCCCATGACACAAATGAACGTATTGGATCCACAAGATTGGTTAACAACCCTAATTGGACAAGAATAAGCCCGAGGAGGAACAAAATGACCTAAATGTTCATCTAATGACACAAACACACCTATTGGATGCACAAGATTGGTTTAAAACCCTAATTGGACAAGAATAAGCCTAGCGAGAACGAAAATAACCTAAATGCACATCCAATGACACAAATGAACTTAGTAGATACACAAGATTGGTTAAAAACCCTAATTGGACAAGAAAAAGACTAGGGAGGACGAAAAAGACCTAAATGTTTATCCAATGACACAAATGAACTTATTGGATGCACAACATTGGTTAAAAACCCTAATTCGACAAGAATAAACCTAGGGAGGACGAAAATGACCTAAATGTATATCCAATGAAACAAATGAACTTATTAGATGCACAAGATTGGTTAAAAACCCGAATTGGACAAGAATAAGCCTAGGGAGGAACAAATTGACGTAAATGTTCATCCAATAACACAAACACACCTTTTGGATGCACTAGATTGGTTAAAAATCCTAATTGGACAAGAAAAAACCTAAAGAGGACGAAAATTACTTAAATGTACATCCAATGACACAAAATGAACATGTTGGATGCACAAGACAGGTTAAAAACCCTAATTGGACAAGAAAAACCCTATGGAGGAACAAAATGACCTAAATGTTCATCCAATGGCACAAAAACTCCTATTGGATGCACAAGATTGGTTAAAACCCCTAATTGAACAAGAACAAGCCTAGGGAGGAACAAAATGACCTAATTTTTCATCCAATGACACAAACACACCTATTGGATGCACAAGATTGGTTAAAAACCCTAATTGGACAAGAATAAGCCTAGGGAGGACGAAAAAGACATAAATGTTCATCCAATGACACAAATGAACTTATTGGATGCACAAGATTGGTTAAAAACCCGAATTGGACAAGAATAAACGTAGGGAGGACGAAAATTACCTAAATGTACGTCCAATGAAACAAATAAACTTATTGGATGCACAAGATTGGTTAAAAACCAGAATTGGACAAGAATAAACGTAGGGAGGAACAAAATGACCTAAATGTTAATCCAATGACACAAACACACCTATTGGATGCACAAGATTGGTTAAAAACCCTAATTGGACAAGTATAAGGCTAGAGAGGACAAAAATGACCAAAATGTTCATCCAATGACACAAATGAACCTATTGGATGCACAAGATTGGTTAAAAACCCTAAATGGACAAGTATAAGGCTAGAGAGGACGAAAATGACCTAAATGTTAATCCAATGACACAAATGAACTTATTGGATGCACAAGATTACTTAAAAACGCTAATTGGGCAAGAATAAGCCTAGAGAGGACGAAAATGACCTAAATGTTCATCCAATAACACAAATGAACTTATTGGATGCACAAGATTGGTTAAAAACTCGAATTGGACAAGAATAAGCCTAGGGAGGACGAAAATAACCTAAATGTACATCCAATGACACAAATGAACATATTGGATACACAAGATTGGTTAAAAACCCTAATTTGACAAGAATAAGCCTAGGGAGGAATAAAATGACCTAAAATTTCATCCAATGACACAAACACAACTATTGGATGCAAAAGATTGGTTAAAACCGGTAATTGGACTAGAATAAGCCTAGGGAGGACGAAAATGACTTAAATGTTCATCCAATGAAACAATGAACTTATTGGATGAACAAGATTGGTTAAAAACCCTAATTGAACAAAGAATAAGCCTATGGAGCAACAAAATGACCTGAATGTTCATCCGATGACACAAACACACCTATTGGATGCACAAAATTGGTTAAAACCCCTAATTGGACAAGAATAAGCCTAGGGACGAAGAAAATGACCAAAATGTTCATCCCATGACACAAATGAACGTATTGGATCCACAAGATTGGTTAAAAACCCGAATTGGACAAGAATAAACGTAGGGAGGACGAAAATTACCTAAATGTACGTCCAATGAAACAAATAAACTTATTGGATGGACAAGATTGGTTAAAAACCTTAATTGGACAAGAATAAGCTTAGGGAGGAACAAAATGACCTAAATGTTAATCCAATGACACAAACACACCTATTGGATGCACAAGATTGGTTAAAAACCCTAATTGGACAAGTATAAGGCTAGAGAGGACGAAAATGACCTAAATGTTAATCCAATGACACAAATGAACTTATTGGATGCACAAGATTACTTAAAAACGCTAATTGGGCAAGAATAAGCCTAGAGAGGACGAAAATGACCTAAATGTTCATCCAATAACACAAATGAACTTATTGGATGCACAAGATTGGTTAAAAACTCGAATTGGACAAGAATAAGCCTAGGGAGGACGAAAATAACCTAAATGTACATCCAATGACACAAATGATCATATTGGATGCACAAGATTGGTTAAAAACCATAATTGGACAAGAATCAGCCTAGGGAGGAATAAAATGACCTAAAATTTCATCCAATGACACAAACACAACTATTGGATGCAAAAGATTGGTTAAAACCGCTAATTGGACTAGAATAAGCCTAGGGAGGACGAAAATGACTTAAATGTTCATCCAATGAAACAAATGAACTTATTGGATGCACAAGATTGGTTAAAAACCCTAAATGGACAAGAATAAGCCTAGGGAGGAACAAAATGACCTAAATGTTCATCCAATGACACAAACACACCTATTAGATGCACAAGATT